>APFE030672277.1:84332-137206 GCA_000404065.3 Pinus taeda
GGTCCAACATCAATGGGATACTCCCCTCTTTTGGATGGGGTAGCTCCTCTCTTGATGGGATAAGTTCCTCTTTCATAGGGATACATGAACCATCTGGAGGTGCTCAATACACGTCAAACAAGCTTCTAGAATGCTCTAGAAATAACCACAAGTAACTTTTTAAAGATGAAACTCGCACCTTTTGACCTTTACAGGAGTACACACCCAGCCCTTTACATACAGAGCATACAAGTACGCAGGTATCATGAACTTGGGATGCGTACATGCAGGTAAGGTAGAGAGAAACTGCGTACCCAGAGATAAACATGTTTTTTAATGACTTTCTCTCTTTCTTGAAGTTTGACATGGAGAGCAGAGGTATAAGGCTTGCCAAGGAGGATGGTATGACTATTGATGGAGCCATACTAACTGCAGATAGTCATGGTGACAAATTTTAGTGTAACAGATAGTTATCTTTCAAGGAAGCCCTGTTGAGATTTCTAAAGTCTACACATAGCCTTATCTCTCCATTCTTCTTCCTTACATGCACTAAATTGGCCACCCAGTCAGAGTACCCAAGTAGAACTATAATCTTGGCATCAAGCAACTTTTTGACTTCTTTCTCGATCATTGGTAAAAGAAGAGGGTTTATCTGTCTCAGCTTCTGCTTAAATGGTTCAATCCCCTCTTTTAAGGGAATCTTGTACTGAATAATACTTACATCATATGTTTTATGATCCTCATAGGACCAAGCAAAAACATCAACATAGTCCTTGAAAATTTTAATATATCTCTCCTTATAATTAGATGAAAATCCATTGAATAATTTGACTAACCTGGGCTCCTCCTGAGTTCCAATATTGTGATCTTGAATTTGCTCATCCTGTGGAATTTTCTCTGAACCAACAGCTACATCATTAGAGTTAAAAAGCCTTTCAAGAGGGACAAGTCCCCTTGGAAGCATATTATATTTTAATTGAATAATCTTTTAATCAACTATGGAAATTTTCAAACCACTTACCTCCGCACCTTCTATTGCTTCATCTTCATCATAATCAATCTCTGTGCTTTAAAAATCTTCAACCATAGTAAAAATTTCTTTAATCTGCTGACCATCTTCAAAAATTTGTCAGTGCTTTATATTATCAGGAACAGAAGGCCTGTGTGTCATTTCAACCTCATGTCTCAACTTTGGATAAATAGGAGGCCTAAAAGTACTAGCAACCATAGCCAAAGAGTCTGCCAATTTGTTTCTATCCCTTGGAATGAATTGAATATTGAAAGCTTCAAAAAAATTCTCAACTAAATCACACACTTCGTTTCTATATGCCCTAAGCCTAGGGTGTTTTGTCTGACAGTGGTTCTTTATTTGCTTTATAATTAGTTCTGAATCTCCAAAGACAGAATTTGACTTGACTCCCATTTGTTTTGTTGTTTACAGAGAAATGATCAAGGACTCATATTCTACCACATTTTTTGTTGCTTCAAACTCCAATTTAAAAGAAAAAGGGAACATATTACCTCCAGGTGCAATTAGAAGGAAACCAGCACCTATTCCTTCCTTAGAATAAGCTCCATCAAAAAAGAACTTCCACACCCCTTCTGATTGCAGCTCTGTATTTACACTGGCTGAAGTAAGATGCCTCTGGTTATCTTCAGCCAACTTTACATTTTCATGCAGCACGAAGCAAAAAAAATCATCTTTCTCTTGACTATATACAAGTGAATTACTTGCTTCGTTTTTTGTAATTGTTTTTACAAATCTAGTTTCTCTGTACAAACTCCTTTCCTCCCCACCAAAAATTGGTATAATAGCATATGTAAAATCTAGCTTCAAAACACCACCCAATTTGGCTCCCCGTGACCTAGATAGCAACATTCCAAAATTAGCAGGGATATCTACTACCACTACATCCATTACCAAGCTTCTAGATGGGATCTGGGCTAGTGACACCACCATATCTTTAATGACCCCTGAACACTTGACTTTATTTGAATCAAAATAATACAAGTCCCAGTAAGGTTTAGTGACTTGTAGGTTTAGTTGTTTCATCATTGATAATGGCATAAGATTATATGAAGCTCCTAAATCAAACATACAATTGTGCAAGAGGAAATCATGAATCAATAGACAAATGTAGAATGGAGGGGTTGAGGAATCCACCTCCTCCACATGTGGACCAAAAACCACTACTAGTTTATCTTCCCGTAGGTTGGCAGTGTCATTTATATTTACATTCTCTCTTAGATTGATAAACTCAGTAATCTCTCTCTAATAAATTGGCGTTTTGACTAATGTTGTGAGGGGCACTTGAATTCTAATTTTTTTCTAATTCTTTAGTTAAACTAAACACATGACCCTGTTTAGTGTTCTTTTCATTTTCATCTTCACTTCTCTTCATGACTGAAATCTCTTGTGGAATGGAAACAAGTTTTTCTAAAGGAATTTTTTCACTTTTGTCTTAAGAAGACTCACCTTGAAGCATTTGAGTCTTGCTACTTGTATTCTACTGTTGATTTCCTTTATTCAATTGTTTTACAGGTTGTGGTTCTTGTGGAGTCACCTTCTGTGAGGGAGCTGGAACTTGCTGTTCACCTTCATCTTTTTTACTTCTAGACCTTTTCCTTGATCTCAAGTCATATTTCTGATGTAGTTTTGCCTGCATAAAATCAGAAAACTACTTCCAATACTCATCAATCTCATTATTATCATAAAGGGCATCTATTTCAGCATATTCATATTCTTCTCCCTCAAAACCTAGTTCATTTTCATATACTGCATACAATGTAGAAATATGATCATCATGGTCCCTGGAATGTTTTGGTATTTCATTAGGATCTGCTTCTATATACAATGGTGCTTGAATCTGATCTTGATCTTTTCTCTCCTTGTGCAAAATTTACAGAGTTTGTCTTTTATGCTGAGGATTAAAGTTCCTATTTTATTGTGCTTACCCCTGAGATTCCTTACTTTCCAAATCTAATTTAATAAATTTATTTGACAAAGTTTTAATTACATTACTCATATCCTCTAATGTTTGACTTTGAGAGGATTCAACTTTAGCCTTTCCCTTATCTTGGATAGGTTGTGTCTCTGGTGTTTTACTTGCAGCCACCAGATTGGCTTCTATCTTTAATGCATCTATTTGGATTTGATCAAAGGGTTGGGGATCTCCTCTCCCTCAATGTGAATCCAAAATTTGACTCAAAATCCCATGTAAAAGTTACTTTTGCACCAACAGGAGGTGGCTTAATCTCCACTAGAAGACTATTGTACAATTTATTGAACCTTCTGATGAATTCAACAACACTTTCATCAAATTTCTTCTTGATATCATTAAACTTTGTGAGTGAATACCCATGGTCTCTTTTTCTCCCCATCTCTAGGTGAACATGTGCTCCATCTCTTCCCATGTTGTAATAGAGCTATTAGGAAGCCCTTTAAACCATTTTATTTCTTCTCCATCCAAGGATTGGACAAAAATTCTTAGAACAACATCCAGGTGTTCAATATGTAGGTTTTCTGTAAAATTACAAAACACTGATATATGATTCTCTATTGTTTGTTCATCCTCCCCTGTGAAACGAAGAAGAATCTTCAAGTATTCTTGTGGCATTTGATTCAATTGTTGTGGCAATTGAATAGGTGCATACCTATTCATCAAAAATGAACTTACTGAACCTTAATTACCAGCAGATGTGGAACCTGACTGACAAGTAAATGGAGTGTGCATAGGTGGTAATGTAGTTATAGGTTCAGGCTATATAACTATAGCAAATACTGAAAAAGAAAGAGACTCTAAAGATTGTTCTTGATAGTTGGGTTCTTGAAATGAATTAGATGTAGAAAGTGACTCTTGATCAATAAAAGATGAATGTGAAAGATGTGATGAACTGCTACCTGGTGCAGACAGTGTAGGACTTGGTGTAAGTGGAGATTTAGGCCTTCCAACCCTCTTGGAAACTAGCCTCTCAAGATCTGAAAAGGCTTAAACTTTCTGCTTTAAGGTATCTGACCTTGTATGGGGTCTCTTTGCAGCCAGAGTTATTGCTTTTGTTCAAAACAACCAAATATTTTCTCCTCACTGAACAACCAGAGGAAAATATTGAAAACCCAAGGAAAAGTGTTCTTGTCTTCTCTCCCTGGCAACGGTGCCAATTAATGTTGGACCTTAAGAAACCAATTTCTTGGTTGTGTGGAAATTTTTCTTATGACATTAATGTTTATAATTGTTGTCACTTGTTTTTCACATAATTGTATGTTGTATTCTCAAATGAAGGACCTGAAAGACTTGGTTTTAAAACCCTCAATACTTAGGTGACATGAAAATCTGAGAATGCCATTTGATTGTTGAACATACATGATGAATGAAGAAAGATTGAAGAAGTTGTAGGCAATATGTTGTTTTACACAGAATCTACTATCTGTGACACTTGGAGAAGTTAAATATAATATGTTGTCTTACATAGAAACTACTATCTGTAACTTAGAATAATTGTAGAGGTAGGAACTTCAAGTATAGGAGAACTCTTTTAAGGTATTTTAACTTCATTTCCATAAGAAAATAAAGACCTGTAGCTTCATTACCATACTTAAGGAAGAAAACATTTGATGACACATAACAGAGAAGTCACAAAATCATACCCAACAATGTATGGAAAACTTCTGATCCTTTCATTAATCAACAGTTATATCGGGAATACAATGGCCTAGTCTCTAGGCTCTCCAAAGTTCGAACCCCTTCTCTGTAAATTTTCCTCTTTTTATTCATTATGAGACAGTTGGTAATAACCAAAACTGTCAAACTACTTAACTATTCTCCTAACTATCTAAAGTAAAAGTTATTACAGAATATTACATAGAGGGTAAAAGACACCTAATTCTCAAGAAATAAAATAACAAGAAGTAACAAAAATTAGTGGGTAATGGCTATTCTCTGTTCAAATTGGTGGCTGGAGTATATGGTTTGAGTGTTATTCTGCAAGATGTAACCTTGTAGATGTCGTGATGATAGTTAGATTGTTTTAACACAGTAAACTGCAACTTTACAAGAACTCTGTGTGTGAACTTGGGCCCACATATATATCGGGAGTGTTCTGATTGGCGAAAACACTAAGAAACCCAACCAATCACCTTTCCTTTGGAATTTTAGTCATATGCCTCTAACTTTGGTCATTTTACTAAAACAACGAAATCGATTAATTTACACAGAATATCAGAAACCTTCGGGTACCATGGAACTCAAAGAATTAAAAATTTGGTTCATAAACCTGTCGCGTCTGCCTGAGCTGTATGCGGTCACCGTACAATCACCCCTTCAATGGATGGTCTGATGCCTTGGAACTCACGAAATTTTAAACCTGTTTGAATAAAACTTTAGCGTGTCTGTTTTTTCAACATCCCTTTGACTCCCGTATAGACCCTGTTAGCTCTACAATATCAGCTTGAGCATGTGTTTATACAGAAGAGGCAGATCTCAACAGTCTTTTCCTCCCTTCTCCTCCATTTTCCTTATACTCCATGACCCCACCATCTTTGTTTCTCCTTCTAAAACCTCTCCATTCCCTGTTTAAACCCTCTGAAACCCAACAAAGCCCCTGTTTAGCCCTCAGTCCTTAATCACGAAGTGCAAAGTCTAAACCCATAAGACCATGATCATGTGCCCTCGCGCCTCTGTAACCCATCATCACCCTTAATCGCAACCGTTGATTTACTACACCCCGATCTGACAATCCCACGCCACACATAACTCATCCAGTTGTTCCCCATCGTCCGATCATCCCCGCTGCAATCGGACGGCAGTCGCTCCTCCCAATCCCATGATCTGCCCACGCATTAACCCATGTGAAACTCGGTTTTTGTCACGTCCCGTCTGCCAGGTGTCGCCCGACAGATGTGACCGCTCGCTTTTGTATGTTTACCACTCACCTCCGAAAAGTGGTGTGGGAAAAACCACTTACCACCTGACCGTCGTCCCCGCTCGTTAACCCTTCTGCATATCTTTTGCCCAGCGACTGTTGGATCTACCTGACTGGGATCCAATGGCTCATAATCATCTATCCCCTACCTCCTCCCAATAGCTTCAGCCATGAGATCTTCGCCGTTGATTTGCATGATCCGAAGGCCAGCTTTGTTCCTCCATTTTGTTCGTCCGCCATGAAGTCCCCATGCTCTCGACCTGCAACATGTACCCAAGAAGGACAATGATGATCAACTACCAAGTACTTGCGCAGTTACTACTTCAACTACTGCATTCAAGGAAGGATGGTCGAAGGGCGAAAAGGTACAAAGCCTCGAGCAGTTAAAACATTCATCAGGCATGGAATTTCATCCATATTTTACTTCACCTGATCGAGGAGTACAACAGAACACCAGAGAACGTCAAATTAATTCATTAAAACAAGAAGAATGTAGCAGAGACCCATATCAGAGAGTTAATGTGGTTGGTGGTCCATTATGACCCCTCCATGCATAGGATAGTAGAACATTTTGTAATGAAACTCCATATATACCCAAAAAAGAGAGGTAATGAGTGTTGATGGTTGTTGTTTTGATGTAAGGTCCAACTTCTGAAGACTATAACTACTGTGATACTTGCAGTGTCTAGTCTTCATTTTCAACTAGTACAAGCTTCTTTTGCTGTTAATTGCTCACTTTCCACTTCTTCTCTGTTCTAGGCTGTGCTTGTTATACATTTATTCATGTGCTCTTGATATTTAGCATTTGAGGGGTTGTCATCCCACCTCTGTGTTAGAATCTTGTATGTATTATTGAATGTGTTATGCAGGTTTCTTTTTACTTAGTGCCAGAGAGCTGTCATCCTATTTGTGCATTGGGAAAATAGATTTGCAGACCTCTTTACTGGTTGCAGCCGACCATCACATGGTCTTGTGCATCTGCTGGTGTGGTCATTATTCTCCATGTTCAGCTATTTGTTAAAACTGTGAGTAATTGGTGGTCTAAAGCCTTGTAGTCTGGGGGTGTTCACCCATGTCTGAAGTTAAGCATAGTAGAAGTGGTTATCTAGCTTGAATAAGCATCATACCTTCCATTCATCCATTTCCAACAATTTGTTGAGTTTGTAATGTTCCCGAGCATCTCTAAGATACAACCTAGGAGAGTTTCTTGGGGTGATAACATTAACTGGCACTGTTGCTGGGGAGAGGAGATTGAAGTTTAGCTTCCCTGGGAGATGACACAGTTCCAGATTTTGATGATAGACAAAATCTGGGCACATTTTTGGTTGTAATAATCTATCTGGCGACTCCACTGGAGGAAGACCAACCTTTGATGACTCCACATTATAGTCCTGGCTCAGTTTGTGAGGCATACTTGAAGAAATCCTCATAAATCACCAGTTGACCCAATGCCTGACCCTGAGAAGATCGTTAAGCAGAAGAAAACTTCATAGAAAGGAGCATCAGGATCAGGTAAGCCCAAGAAATCTTATGTATCTCTGCAAGAGGAGGCTATAGTTGAGAATGTATCATTTGAAGATATAAAGCCTAGTATTGCTAGTTTGAAAGTTCCTTCAGAGATTCATACAACTCCTTGTTTGCTTAGTTCCCCTTTGGATCTCAGTCCAAAGAAAGCTTCCCATATAGTCCATCATATTCCCTTGTCTCTGCCATTCATTTCATTGTTCCCCACTATTCAATCTGCCAGCAGCCCTCCACATACTCCAGTCATGGCAGGTCAGCAAGCACCTATGAAGATGGAAAGAATAATAGCTGCTAGGTATGGACCCTTAGTCCTGCCTGCCCCTTTGAATGCCATGCCTGCAGGAGAATACCAGAAATACATGCCTAAGTTCACTGGTACAGATGGGGTAACTGCTGAAGAACACCTTGAATCTTTTTACAATTATGCTAATAACCTGGATATCAGTGAAAATGATGTGTGGATGACAGTTTTTGTTCAGAGCCTTGATGGAGGGGCCAGAAAATGGTTCAGAGAATTGACCCCTAGATCTATTTCTGATATTGAAGCCTTAGATGATGCATTTTTGAAGCACTAGGGAGATAAAAAGGACTTGCTCTATTATCATACTGAGTTTGGTAGCTTGAAGAGAGAAAATGGGGAATATTTGCCTGATTTTAGTAAGAGATTTAAGCGTATGTACAATAAGATACCAGCTGAAGTAAAGCCAACCCCTACTTCAGCCAAACTCACTTATGCCAATGCTTTTGACTCTAATTTTTGCATGTTATTAAGAGAAAGAAGGTGTGCCACTCTGGCAGATATGCAAGATGCAACCCTAGAAGTAGAATCTAATATTATGGTTGCAGAAAAACTCAAAAGTCATGCTGACAAAAGGAGACAGAGAGGTGAGGCTTCTTCTTCCTCTGCTTCATCTTCTGAGCCTAAATTAGACAAAATGACTAGAATGATAGAGTCATTGGCTGCTGAGATATCTAAGCTGAAGGTTGAGTAGAACTTAGGAAAGGCAAGGCAGCAGAACACATATGCTCCAAGAAACCCAAATCCTTTCAGAAGAGCAAATGAACAATTACAAATAATTCAGAGGGGAAAAGATCCAAATGAAGAACAGAGAGTTAAAGCTCCTTTCCAAAATGTAGTCATGGAGGAGGAACAAATTGAATATGAGGATGAGATCCACTATATGGAAGATAAAGGCAGTGCTACCTTTTTGACATTGGCCACATACGAAGAGTCTTTGCTGTAGGAACAAGAAATTCAAAGGTGGGACAGAGAGGCTGTTCTACAAACCGGGGAGCAGCAAATATATAATCTGAGGTCAAATGCAAATAATGTTAAGGAGAATCTTGCCCAAAGAACTATTTTCCAAATAGAGTCACAGAATGCCAGATAGAAAAGACCAGCAGTTGATCCAGTCATCCTCAAAGCACTAGCTCAAGAGGTAAGAGGTCCTGACAAGTTCCCTTCCCCTTTCAGCTTTGAAGCAGAAGTCCAGAAGTTAAAAATATTTGTGCCTCTATTAGAACTTGTAAAGAGTGAAGTGTTTAGAAAGCCTATCTTTGAATCTTTTGAGCTGAGAACCACACAAACCTCCACTGACTCTGTCAATTTGCAAGATGATAAACCTGCAGTTGTGCTAAGTCCCATGACCAAACCTGCTAGTCATAATTCTCCATCCTTTTATGTCTCCTTGACCATTCATGATAAAATCCTCCACAATTTCTTGCTAGACACAGGGGCTAGCCACAATCTGATGCCAAAAGCTGCCATGGAAGAGTTAGGCCTTGATATCACCAGACCCTATCATGATTTATTTTCATTTGATTCAAAGAAGGTGAAATGTCTAGGACTGATCAAAGATTTAGCTATTACCCTAACTTAGCTACCTATGAAGAGCATGGTGATGGATATTGTGGTAGCAGATGTTCCTCCTAAATTTGGCATGCTGTTGTCCAGAGGATGGATTAAGAGACTAGGTGGGACATTACAGAATGATTTATCTTATGCTACTGTCCCAGTTTTTGGAGGAGAAAGTAGGAGATCATACATCATCAGTGATGAGAAAAATCCTTCCAATCATCCCATATATGCTGTGGACACTGATTTCGGAGCATGTATTCTCCAAATAGAAGAATCTCAGAAGGCCTCAATGTAGCTTAGGAAACCAACAGTTCAGGCCATGGAAGAGCCAGGAAGTCAGGTTTGGGAGATGTTCTTTGATGGAGCATGTTCCAGGGAGACTGTAGGAGCAAGGGTGGTGCTGATATCTCCACAACAAGAAAGCACACAACTGCCTTTTAAGGTAGCCTTCCATGTCAGAAACAATATAGCAGAGTATGAGGCTCTGATATTGGGCTTGAACGCAGCTAAAGACAGAGGAATCAAGAACATAAATGTGTTTGGAGATGCTAATCTGATCATTCAGCAGGTGAACAAAACATTTCAAGCAAAGCACCTAAGGCTCAAAGCATACAGAGATGAGGTATGGAGACTCAAAGATTCTTTTGATGGTTTTTATATCTCATACATTCCTAGAGCCAAAAAATCAGCTTGATGATACCCTTGCTGTATCTGCCAGCATGTTTATCCCTCCCATGCCTCCCAGACTTGTTTATGAAGTCCAAATGAAGTATAGACCATCCTTGCCTGATAATGTCCAGCATTGGAAAGTTTTTGAAGATGATGATGAAGTGAATAGATTCCTGTAAGTCATTGATGAATTCTCTGAAATGCAAACTGACCAAGAAAATGAAGCCTTGCAAGAAAGCCCAAAATCCTAGCTTAGAAATAAAATTGGCAAAAATAGCATTGTCCAACTTCCCAACAATTATATACCTAAGGGTCTAATTCCTTTAGAAAGACTGTTTGACCAAAATGATGTCCCTTACAAGGCTGCTCAAAAAGAAGATCAATCTGTAGTCTATAAGCATGATATAGGGAGTCCAGGTCAGCCAAGATATATAAATTTGTCTACTCATCTATCTACTGACCAATGTGCTGAATACTGCAATTTAATGAAGCAATTTGCTGATGTCTTTGCCTAGGAATATAGTGACTTGAAAACATATGACAAAAAGATCATACAGCATAAAATTCCTCTAGAGAAAGACACCATACCTTTCAAATAGAAGCTGAGACCAATAAATCCTATGCTCCTCCCTTTGATCGAAAAAGAAATTAAAAAGTTGCTAGCTGCCAAGATCATAGTCCCTCTCAGATATTCCAAGTGGGTAGCCAACCTAGTAGTGGTGAGGAAGAAAAGTGGAGAAATTAGACTCTTTGTTTATTTCAGAAATTTAAACAAATGCTCCAAGAAAGACAACTATCCTCTACCCAAGATGGAGCATTTGCTGCAAAAAGTCTCAAGAACCAAAGTGATGTCTTTCCTGGATGGATTTTCAGGCTTTAATCAGGTTGTTGTACATCCAGATGATCAAGAGAAGACTACATTTACCACTCCTTGGGGCACTTTTATGTATGCCAAGATGCCTTTTGGATTGATGAATGTTGGAGCCACCTTTCAGAGAACTATGGATATAGCATTTGTGGGAGAGAAGGAAAAATTTGTTCTTATCTACCTTGATGATATAATAGTATACTCCAGCAGTCATCAAGATCACTTGCAGCATTTGAATAAAGTGTTCCTGAAGTGCAGAAGGTTTGGGATTTCAGTCAATCCTAAAAAATCACAATTTGCTTTAGAAGAAGGCAAGTTGTTAGGACATATTGTTTCTGTTGCAGGTGTCCGAATTGACCCAGAAAGAGTAAAAGCGGTACAAACTCTGTCTATCCCTAGATCAAAGAAGGATATCCAGTCCTTTCTAGGCAAAATAAACTTTGTGAGGAGGTTTATACCAAATTTTGCAGAACTTGTGAAGCATATTACCTTCATGTTAAAAAATGGGTCAGAAATCAAATGGACAGACATAGTAAGAAAATCATTTGATTCCATTAAAAAAGCTATTATGGGGGCTCCCACTTTAATTAGTCTAGACTACAGCAAGGAGTTCCATATATTTTCATTTGCCTCTGAAGACACCCTTGCAGCTGTTTTATTACAAGCAGATGAAGAAGGCTCAGAACATCCGGTGGCATTTTTTAGCAAAACATTAAGGGATGTTGAGCTGAGGTATGATATCATTGAGAAACAAGCATATTCTCTTATCAAGTCTTTGAAAACTTTTAGAGTTTACATTCTACATTCCAAGATAATTGCATATGTACCCTCTGTTGCAATAAAAGATGTCCTAACACAACCTGATGCTGATGGAAGAAGGGCTAAATGGATTGAAAAGATGATTGAATTTAATATATAACTGAAGCCCACTAAACTTGTTAGAGGTCAAGGCCTTGCCAAACTATTAGCTGAAGAAAATTGCAGAAAACTGGACATAAATCTCATAAGCACAGGTGCAAAAAACAGTCCAACAGAAGAGGAAACAGCTGAACCAGAGAAAAAACAGTCAGTGGCAGAAAATCTAGGTTCTTGTGATTAGTATTCTACAATAGTTAAATTCTTGTTGAAGCTAGAAATCCCTCCAGGCTCAAGCACAAATCAAGCCAGAACTATTAAGCTTAGCACAGTTAAATATTGCATCCATGAAAATCTTATCTACTAGAGGGACCCATCTGGAATGCTTTTGAGGTGTCTGGACAAAGAACAGTCAACATAAGTTATGCAGCAGTTTCATTCTAGCATGTGTGGAGGACACCATTATTGGAAGACTATAACCCACAAAATCCTCAGAGCTGGGTACTATTGGCCCTCCTTATTTTCTGATGTATTTTTGTTTGTTAAATCTTGTGATAGGTGCGAAAGATTTGAAGGGAAATAGCAATTGAAGTCCCTGCCCTTAAAGCCAATACATGTGAAAGGACCTTTTCAACAGTGGGGCTTGGATTTCATCGGAGAAACCAATCCACATTCTAGTGGACATCACAGATGGATTTTAGTAGCCACTGACTATTTTACTAAGTGGATTGAAGCAATCCCTACTAGAAAGGTGGATCATAATGTGGTCATGAAGTTTTTAATATAGAATATTTTTACCAGGTTTGGTTGCCCACATAAACTAATCACAGATAATGCAGCAGCCTTCAGAGCGAAAGAATTGGTGGACATGTGCAATTCAATGGGTATTAAACTGGTTCATTCCACCTCATATTATCCTCAAGGCAATGGTCTAGATGAATCTTCCAACAAGAGTTTGATAAGGATAATCAAAAAGCTGTTGGAGGATAACAAAAAGAATTGGGATTCTAAACTCAAGTATGCACTTTAGGCTGATAGAGTGACCATTAAGAGATCCACAGGGAATTCTCCATTTAAGCTGGTGTAAGGCATAGAGGCAGTATTTCCAATTCAGCGTACCCTCCCTATGCCAAAGTTCCTACAAACAGAACAGGATGAGGAAGAAGACATGGCAAAAAGGATCACAGATTTAGCAGAGGCACATCAGATTAGAGAACAGCTGGTTGAAAAGTCTACAGCACATCAGAAAAAGATCAAGGAAGCTTTTGACGGGAGGACAAAGATAGATAATTTTCAGGTTGGAGACTTGGTTCTGAAGTGGGATGCACTAAAAGAGAAGAGAGGCAACCATGGGAAGTTTGATGCTTTCTGGATAGGACCTTTCATTATTTCTCAAGTTTAGGGGAACAATACCTTCATGCTGCAAAGTATGGGGGAAGAAGCATTTTTTGATGGCCCAGTCAATGGGCGTTTTCTGAAAATTTATGTGATTTAAGGTCTTTTGGCCTTAAACTTGTAAATATTATTTTGTATCAGTTTTAATGTAGGATCAGTCAGACTCCATGCGCAATGGAACACTAGGAATTTTGGCTAACTTGTTTTCATCAGAAAGGCAATGGTCTACAGGTTCTTGAGACCTCACAGGGAGGATCTCATCCCCAGAAGGAGCTAGTGTTAGCTCTGCTATGAACTTCAGTGTTTGGAGGACCAAATATCAGCTTGGCCATGTGTTTATATAGAAAAGGTAGATCTCAGCAGTATTTTCCTCCCATCTCCTCCATTTTCCTTATACTCCATTACCCCACCATCTATGTTTCTCCTTCTAAAACCTCTCCATTCCTTGTTTAAACCCTCTGAAACCCCACAAAGCACCTGTTTAGCCCTCAGTCCTTAATCATGAAGTGTAAAGTCTAAACCCATAAGACCATGATCATGTGCCCTCGCACCTCCATAACCCATCATCACTCATCATCGCAATCGTTGATTTGCTATGCCCCGATCTGACGGTCCCATGACACACATAACTCGCACAGTTGTTCCCTGCCATCTGATCATCCCCACTATGATCGGATGGTAGTCGCCCCTCCCAATCCCATGATCTACCTACGCATTAACCTGCAGGAAACGCAGTTTTTGTCACGTCCCATCTGCCACGCGTCGCTTGACGGATGTGACCACTCACTTTTGTATGTTTACCACTCGCCTCCGAAAAGTGGTGCGGGCAATACCACTTACCACCCGATCGTTGTCCCTACTCGTTAACCCTCCTACATATCTTTCACCCAGCGACCGTTGGATCCACCTGACCGGGATCCAACGGCTCACAATCGTCTATCTGCTACCTCCTCCCGATAGCTTCCGCCATGAGATCTCTACCATTGATTTGCGTGATCCGATGGCCAGCTTTGTTCCTCCATTCCATTCATTTTCCATGAAGTCCCCATGCTCTCGACCTGCAACATGCACCCAAGAACGACAACGGTGATCAGCTACCAAGTACTCTGCGTAGTTACTACTTCAACTACTGCATTCAAGGAAGGATGGCCGAAGGGCGAAAAGGTACAAAGCCTCGAGCAGTTAAAACATTCATTAGGCATGGAATTTCATCCATATTTTACTTCACCTACTCGAGGAGTACAACGAAACACTAGAGAACATCAAATTAATTCATTAAAACAAGCAGAATGTAGCAGAGACCCATATCAGAGAGTTAATGTGGTTGGTGGTCCATTATGACCCTTCCACGCATAGGATAGTACAACATTTTGTAATGAAACTCCATATATACCCAAAAAAGAGAGGTAATGAGCATTGATGGTTGTTGTTTTGATGTAAGGTCCAACTTCTGGAGACTGTAACTACTGTGATACTTGTAGTGTCTGGTCTTCATTTTCAGCGAATACAAGCTTCTTTTACTATTAATTCCCCACTTTCCACTTCTTCTCTGTTCTAGGTTGTCCTTGTTATACATTTATTCATGTGCTCTTGATATTTAGCATTTGAGGGGCTGTCATCCCACCTCTGTGTTAGAATCTTGTATGTATTATTGAATGTGTTATGCAAGTTTCTTTTTACTTAGTGCCAGAGAGTTGTCATCCTGTCTATGCATTGGGAAAATAGATTTGCATACCTCTTTACTGGTTGCAACCGGCCATCACATGGTCTTGTGCATCTGCTGGTGTGGTCAGTATTCTCCATGTTCAGCTATTCCTTAAAACTGTGAGTAATTGGTGGTCTAAAGCCTTCTAGTCTGGGGGTGTTCACCCATGTCTAGAGTTAAGCATAGTAGACTTGGTTATCTGGCTTGAACAAGCATCATACCTTCCATTCATCCATTTCCAACAGTTTGTTGAGTTTGTAATGTTCCCGAGCATCTCTAAGATACAACCTAGGAGAGTTTCTTGGGGTGATAGCAGACCTGATAAGAAATAAAACTGCTAGTTAATGATTTATCGGGTCCAATTTTAAAGATAAGACCCGATTACTTTTCAACACGATATTCGTCGGATCCCATCTCTTTCAATGGATGACTGTGATTGGCCCAGACTTCAGCAAATTGAACTGTATTTCATAGATCATTGTGTTTGATTTCCGAAATAAACCCTGTTCTAGTTAACTGAGTGATTACCATCAGATCTGTGGCTTGTTGATTAGACGACATAGATGTTCTTGTGGGTTTCTCACATTCAAATGTTGTCAATCAAATAAAATAAGTTATTTCTTTAAAATTTCTTCTTTTCCATTTATTTTCACTACAACATAATATTTTGTTTTTTCATTTTTTGTAATAAATAAAACTAAAAATAGAATTAAAAGGACAATGGATGCTACAACATTGAGTATACATTGTCCATAAAGTTAATGACATCATTCCATCACATCAATCATGTCATCTTGAAATTTAGTCCTTCAAGGTCTCATTAGGTCTTTTAGGGTTTTTGAAGGTTTCATTAGGTCATTAGGGCTTCCAAGGTTCCAATAAAACTCCATTCCGTTGCATAAGACCGGGAAGTAAAGGGTGATCAAATAACATCTCTTCACCATGTGAAGATGACTTGTAAAGAGAAATGCTTATTTCATCATGTAATTTTATGTTCACTATATGTAATAATTATTGTTCCTAAGCTACCAACTCAATCTCTATATGCCAACTTCATTAAAGAAAAGTCAAATTCAAAGAGTTCTCAAAGACCATCAAAAGATCAAGTTCAAAGGAAATAGTCAAGTGAAAGGGTAAAGTTTCAAAATTTAAGTGAATACCAGAGGGGGTTGTCTTTTCCCCAGGGTACTGTCCAAATCATCATTTTCCACAAGCATTAAATCCTAATTTCCTCTCCCACTAAGCTAGGGTTGGCTATGGAATCAAATAGATCTAAGCATAGGAGGCCTAAGGAAGGTCATTTCAGTAAGTATGAGGTCATTCCAACTCATAAACATCACACCTCCATCATTTTTCAAGAAGTCATTCCAAGGGACAAATCATTTGCCACACATAGGGCCAGTTTTACTTCCAAGTATGTTTCCAACCAAAAAGAGATGAATTTTACAAATGAGAGATATTTTTTTGTCCATAATAGTCCAAGGATTAAAAAAATCCTTCAGTTTTTACACAGGTGTTATGGTTTTGGAGAAAGGTCAAAAATACAGTTGCTACAAGAGAGTTCTTGCACTTTTGGAGTGACCTTGGTAAACTCCATTTGTCTCCTATATGGAGTGTCAAAATGAATTTCTTGATGATTCAAATGATAACTAGGAAGAAATATCTTTCCAATGAGCTATCAAGCACTCAATTTGGTGTTGCGGCAGACCTCCAAAAGTTTCTTGCAAGATCAAAATTCATTTTTGCACCCTCATTTTGCAATCTTTGACCAATATTGGGAGAATGAACATTTGGAGGGTCAAATAAAGTCCATTTTGAAAACTAAAGGCATATTCAGGAACTATATAGGATAAGATTTCCAATGAGCTATCTTAGGCTCAATTGTGACAAGTTGTGAGCAACTTTGGCAAGTTGTGAATATCTAGGGTGTTGCGCTCTTTTTTGGGGCATCTAATGAGAAAAATGTCAACATCATTGTATTCAAAGTGATGATGACATGCACCCTGTGCATTTTCTAGGCATTTGGAGACAAACAAGTCAGTCAAAAAAGTCAAAAACCACCAGAAAACCACCTTTCTGCCTCATTTCTGGCTTGGGCATTGCACATTTACCAGTCTTGGGAGATTGAGTTTTTTACAAGGCAAATGAGCTCTAATCTGAAAAATGAAGACATTTATAAAAATTATACTTGAAGGGCTTTCAAACAAGCCATCTTGGAGAAAATTTGGGAACCGGGAAGGCACCCAAAAGTAGTCTTGAACTTGGAGGGCACATTTGACAAAGAAACGACGTGGTTGACAAAGAGAGGGCGTGTTTGATAGTCTTCCCCAAATTTATGAGTTTCTCTCCTGGTTTGATTTAAACCTTGGAAAATCATGATTTTACCTATGTAAATGATCAAATTGGATGTAATTATTATGTTTTTACTATTACCTAGGGTAAATGCATTAGGTAAATCAAGTAGATGAGGTGTAATGAATCAGTTCACTTAAGATAGGAATGAGTCACTTGGACCATCCTACAAGTTAGCTATCAGTCCAGATTTTTCTATAATATCTTCCTTACCTCATGGATTCAACCCCTGAGGATGAGGGGAAGTGGTTTTGATGTCTATTTAGTCCCTTTCTTCACCATAGAGAAGGGTTGGACTCAGTTGGATGTTGTACTATTAATCAGCGATACTAGTGTAATCAGTATTTGGCAGAATTTAATGAATGAGTTGCAGCTATTTTGGTGGAATACCTGTGGTATGGAATTTTGACATATTTTCTTCTTATGTT
This sequence comes from Pinus taeda, assembly GCA_000404065.3. Taxonomy (NCBI): domain Eukaryota; kingdom Viridiplantae; phylum Streptophyta; class Pinopsida; order Pinales; family Pinaceae; genus Pinus; species Pinus taeda. Next base: position 101,885 of record APFE030672277.1, read on the forward strand.
TCATATGTTTGAATGTTTTGTACTCGCATGTTTAAGTTCTCTTCTATGATATGTTGATTTTCAAGTTGATGAGAAAAATACATCTTACATGCTCTGTTTTCAGGAGATCTTCATAGTTTGTCCAATTTCTTCAATTTAGAAAGAATACATGCTTGTCTTGATCTTTCTAGCACCTCACCAATCTTATCGATCTCACTTCATAACCTTAAAGTGTTTGAGTGCCTACCTACCTTGCTCCATTAGATGTCTGCAATCATACCCTTATTTTCCTTGACATAGTCTCTTTGACCTAAGCCTCTTCCAACAACCCTACCAAATCAAATTAAACAACCTCTGCACATCATATCTAGCCTAAAGCCCTAATATATCCAGCCCTATTAGTTGTGATCCTTTGGAGAGAGCCCTCTCCAGCTTGGTTGGGCTAGCTACCAAGTCAAAAGGTTTATTTGTGGTTACCTCAGTTGGATGGTGTCTTCATCTCTACTCTCCTGGAAACCATTGTACCTGTACTGCTAAGAGGCAGATGAACACCTGCGATACCTAGAGACATGGAAACACTCATGGAAAGAAATATGTCCATCGAAAACCAAAATGAACTTGAGAACTGACTCACACCATTCCTAGGTGACTGATCATGAAGGTTGCACAATTTCCACTGGGAGGTTGGGAGACTAACTGCGAAGACTACACAAAGCACAATCTAGGCTGATGGGAGGCTTAACTGACTTCTAGAATTTCATAACGCATAATCCTATCTGGCTGATGACTACTAGAATTGTGTAATGTGCAATTCCAGCTGGAAGTGACTCTAGGCTCAGGGAGTGCATTGCGCAATTTTCTAGGCCAGCAGTCACCATCCCTCAAAAATTTGAAAAATAGTCCTGGAGGATAGTGCTTGGGAAGAAATACTCATTTATAGAGAGGAAGACAGAGCCTTCCTTCCTCGGATTGTGCAATCTTGTCTCAGTGAAGGCAAAGTCCGGGCCAAGGTTGGCCAGACTCGCTAACAGGCGAATGAAAGCGAATGTAAATGTGAATGCATGGTGATACTGAGTGTAAGCATAAGTGAATGATCATGCATGCAAACGGTGAATGACAGATTTAGAAAACAGAACAACATACATGTTGGTGAGGTGAGTCGTGAATCGATGACTGCTCGTGAAAAATAGTTTCATGCATACGATAACAGTGAGATGCTAATGAAAACTGAAACGGTGCTATTACAAGCTAGTATGTATAAAAATGACAATAGGCGCTCACTGAAATCAAGAAGGAAGTGTTCATACAAAGAAAAACATGAAAATTTCTAGAAATGCAACACAAGACATGGGAAGCGGGCTTACCCCAAAACAACTGAGATGAATGTGCCAAAAAATCCTAGATATGATGTGGGGTGTCAAATCTGCAAGGTTGATGTGAGGAATGAGCTCTGCAGCATTCAGTTGATGAGTTTTGATAACATCAAGGTTGTGACGCGCATGCAACAAATCTAGGGAAAGAGACACTTAGTGGGAGGTTTCTGAAATGATCCTTACAAGCAACCTCCAACTGCCAAAAATAGGTCCTTGAAAGAAGGGATTCCTTCGCATGCTACCTTGGGAGAAGCATCCCATGCATGCAAGTATGTTTTTCTTAGTCCTAGAGGGAACTCAACTGAGCTGCACATGCAAGAGGTTGCTCAACTGCTAGGAGAAAATGCGCATTTTGGAATGGGAGTTGGGCTGGCTACACATAGGATTTACGCAATTTATGGGCAAAGCAATTGACTGCTACCCATATTTGTGAAAATTTTGGGTTTAGCATCCCAGTTGGGAAGGACTGGGCAATTTTTTGGGTGAAGCTTGCTCAGTAGGATTGCGTAATTCTGGGGCCTAGCAGGCTTCCAGTCAAGATTGCGCAATTTCTGGAGGGAAAGTTGGTTTCCCTATAGGTTTGCACAAATTCTTAAAGGAGTTGCTCAGCCTACTACTGGACCAAGTCTAGATGAATAGCCTATGAGGAGAATGTATCAAGCTTTGATCGACAGGCTATGTTTATGCAAGAAGATCACTGAAGCTTGTGTACATGATGAAACGAGACATGCTGCTGTGAAGGTTGGTAGGGAGGCTCCAAAATGAAGCTAAGGAAAACTTTTGGAGGGTGCTTGTAGCCACTACAACACTTGGCGACACACTGGTAGAACTCCAGCTCTCTGAATGAACATTGTTTGTAAAAAGCAATTCTAACACCTCCGGAAGTATTGCTTAGTTCTCAACTCCTCTTGGTTTCCACACTAGTTTGATTGTAAGATATGGTGTTTGCCAAGCTCTTGGTCGGTTGATACACATTCCAAGCCAAGTCAACATATTTTTTTCGATTGGGGTTGAAGGGTATATTGGTTCACAAGCGGTATAGTCATCAGAGTCTTAGTTTCATCTCTGGTGTTGCTCCACTACAAGCAGGCCTAGACAATACCCCAATGGAGTCACATAGGAACACAAGCATGGCTCTACTACCAGCAAGCCTAGGCAGTACCCCGGCGGAGTTACTTGCATCACCCCTCTGTGAAGGAATTCTTTCTCTTCTTTTGCCTTATTCATTTTCATTTTTTTTTAGCTTTTTTCACATTTTTTAATTTTTCATTTTCGTAACTATGCATAGCACTTTTTCATTTCAGAGGCAGAAGAAGGATCCTAAATTATCGAGAGAAAAAGAGGTTGTTCCTATAGAGAAGTAGTTTATTATACTTCCAACGTGCTTATTAAGGTTTTCCCCCTCACCTTACTCTACTTGACTGAGCTGATAAGGATTAACCCAAAAGAAACTGACTAGAGTAGGTGATACTAGTTAGTGTGCAAGCATTGTGTTTTCACCAAGGTTCACCTCAAACAATACATATTTTCCTTCAACGTATCATGGACTAAACATAACAAGTTCTTCGTACCAAGGCAGGATGACAAATAACCAAGTAGTGATAGTAGCACAAGGCCTCTTGTACTTTACTTAGCTTGCTTCAAGAGTCATACATGGTTTCATGCAAAACTATCCTACGAATGAAACAAGCGAACTAACAAAAAACAAAGAAAAGCTAGAGAAGAAGTAAAAGAGAAAGAAAAGAATGTAAGAAAACATGCAAGAAAATAAACAAACAAAGAAAGCAAGTAAGAAAACATGCATGCAAGCAAACTAAAAGTAAATGCTACTCCTACTCCTAAGCTAACAATGCATGGGCCTGATCACGTGAAGTGATACTTCTACTACTACCACCGGTGCATTAGTTGACCCATGCCGGTGAAGGCATGGTTTGCCAATATCACAGTTGTGTGAACTAGCGAACAAGAAAGATGTAATAGTGAAGACAAACACACTCTGAGCTTACAAGCGACCATAGAACAAAGATGAGTGAAAGTGCATGACATGCATTCTGTGGAACTGTCATGGTGTTGTACTACATTGCATGCAGATGTTGAGTGTATGCATTCTCTTAACTGTGACAAGCAAGCAAAGGTGAGAAAGGTGGACCACTTATCTTGTGCATGTGTGCTTGCTATGTAAGATTCCTCCAACACATGACTGATGGGATTGTGTAGTTCTAGTGGAGGGAGCAAAATTTGGGTGTTTGGTTGATCTTCAATTGAAAGCAAAGAGTGATGAGGAGCCTTGAGTGTTTCAACAATTTCCTGACTGGAAGCAAAACCAACCTTAGGACAATGAGGGCCTGACATAACCATCAACTTGGGTTGAAGTGCCTTGACAGTTTGCGGGGTTTCGACTTCGTTGATAGATAGATGATTGTAGACCAGAGTCTTAGATAGATTAACAACAATTGAATCAACATCGTGATCGGATGAGGAAGTGAATAGATCATGACAACCAACATCAAAAAATTTAGGATGCTTTTTGGCATCCTCATGATTTGATGAATCATGCAGAGGGGTAAATGAGAAGCAAAGATTTTCATCCTCTAGGTTTTCAAAAATTACAGATGACAAATTGGGTGGATTTCTAGAGGAAGATGTGTCCTCTCCACACTATGATGATAGACTAACATTTGACATGTCCTATGAATGATCAGATGTAGAAGTGTCTAAAAATAGGTTTTCACAAGGGAAATCAACAGTGGCAAAATCACAAGGGATGTCAGGATGTAACGGATGAGGCATCGCTATAAGGGAGTCATCCTTCACTGTAGGTTCTTCTTTAGATTCCAACACACACTCATCATGAATGATGGTGTAGGTTGGCTGCATAACACCAACTCCATTAACAACTTGACCCTCATTCACTACAGGTGAGGAGTTTAGAATGGAAGAACACAAGACAGTACAATCCAGAGGATCAACAGAACGTGAGGACAAAGGTCGAGGGAACAAATATACATGACAAACAATAGGTTTGCAAGACAAATATGCACAAATTTCAAGAGCAAGTGGGGTGGGAGGATGTGATAGTTCAACAGAGGTATGTGCATGATCTCCCACAACACTCCACGGTGGTGGAGTTGTTTGATGAGGTGAAGGCAGACAGTCGCTTGTGATAGCAACTGTGCCTGCTCATGATTGCGTAGTTCCATCGCCGAAGTATGAGCGGGATTCAAGTGATTTCAAGAATTATGGATTTTTCACATATGTAAAAGAAGATACTAAAATCTCCCATCTAGAAATTCCCAATCAATATCATCTTTGGGGAATCGGTATGCAAGATGACAAAAGCGTCTGTGAAACTGTTCAATGGATTCATTGGGTGCTTTTCATAATTCCAGAATTTCTATGTTGAGTGCTTTATAGTTAAAGTGATTGAAAGCACAGTCTATCTCTGCAACTAGATGAGCAAGAGAATGAATATATTTTTTGGGTAGCGTGGCACACTAGTGCACTGGGTGCCCTTGAAGCCTGGAGATGAATAGTGCACAGCTCGTGTATTATTCAAAGGATCCATGTCTTTTGCATGAGCCTACAATGCCGACCGTGTGCCTAACCAAGGCTACGTATCCTCCACCATCAAAGCTTTTATGAGACAAGTTATCCAAGAGCTTTTCGGAGATGATGAAATCATTTCTATAAGACATACACTCTAGAAGAGCAACTCTGTCGTTAGTCATCATAGATATGTAGAGATTCAAAATAGATGTGAAGACTTAGCTTGTCATCTGGTCCTCCTTCTAGCACCAATATGTTGACAGTGATAAACTGGCCAACATGTCAAGGGATCTCCCCAGTAAGAAGTCCCAATTAGACCTCAAACCATTTGGTGTACGAGTCCCAGCAGTGGGTTGTATGGTAATGCCTTGACCGTGATTTCGCACAGAGGCAAGTAAGATAACTCTGTTGGTAGCAATGGTGTGACAGTTGCAGTGAGCCAAGGAAGGTGCATGAGAGGTTCTAACACATGGGAGTTGTGATGAGTGCTTCCCTTGGAAAACTGTAATAGTACTTGGCTTGGAAGGGAACACATGAGAGAAGATGCATCACTGGCTAGAAAGCGAGTTAGCAAGAAATCCAATGTGATGGTTAAACCAACAACACATTTCAGAAAGATTCATACACACTCATACAAAATAGTCCATACATGCATGCATAAGAAATAAGTACATATATCATTTAGAGTAAACCAGATAGAATAGAATACAATACAACATATGCATGAAATGTGTTGTCTCTTAATATATAAAGAAGTGTATGTTCCCATCATACAATACATCCATGTCCAACCACTAGTCCCAATAGTGGAATGTTATAGCCACATTCACCTGCTACTCCAAAGTGATGTACTAGCTCTGCGCAGTGGAGAAGCCAAGGCTCGTTACAATAGTGTCCAAGCTCTCTCCAAGATAGTCTTATTGGAAGCTTGGCTGACCAAAAGCCTATACAATGAGTTATGAGGGCCTATTTATAGCAAAGGGTGGGGTGACCCTTGACATTCCCCTTTGTGATAGTTCAACTACCCTCATGACTCTTCATCTACTCTATGACTATTACATCCAACTATCGACACTTGACTTACAATTGGCAAGACATTACATTATAATGCACATGTATTCATGTGAGGCAACATGGCTTGAGCAAGCCATGCAAGACATCGCTCACACTTGATTCATTGTGATGATACCAACTTTTTGACATGCTTGTGATGGTGAAGATGGTGAGCTGATGCCAAGCTTGGTCATCCATGATGGTGTGCATGCACCCCATGGTGACATCTTGCCGAAGCAAACTCTTGCCTTTGTTGCATCCGGGTGCATTGGTATGCTTCCTCCATCCAACTCGTCTAATAGCATGTTCATTCCCTTCTTGGGTGTTGCTAAACTGACAACACAATGATACATAGTGTTCGTGCTGATCTTCCAGTGTGTACTAGTGGTCATGCACATCAATTGTCAACTACATGTTTAGCTCCAGTTGGACATGCCTCTTGTCTTCACCTTGGTGAGTGTGCTAAATGGACTGGGTTGCATGTGTGCACACAATGATGTGCATGCTGCTAAATCCCTTGCATGTGATCAACAACATTTCTCACCATGTCTACACCATGCTAGCTGCTTGGATGGATCTAAAACTTGTATGGGCGTCGTTTCATTCGTGAGTGCATGTTGCACACCCTGTTGTTCCTATTCCTTCTACAACTCATTCGCTTGTCTTTACAGCTCATGTTCATCCTTGAGGTTGCTACTTCAGCACATGCAACTCCTTCTTTGTTCCACTCTCTGTCTTCACGCGATCTTCATGTCACGCCATCACCTCATAGCCTGAGTCTCAAAAGTTTCTTTCATCATCAATGGATTTTCTCAAGCTTGCAACTTTGTTCTGCCTCTATGTTGTCAACAAGCTTCCTCTCGCATTCATTGCATCCAGTATGCTACCTTCAGCTGATGTTAATGACACTGCTCGCTTTGATGCTACTCTCATCATACTTTGATGTCATTGTCTACGAACAACTTGATGTCTTTGTGGGTAGGAAAGTTCACAGACACTTGATCAACTGAATCCCCAAGTGTGCTCTGGATGATGTCTCAATCTCTGCTCTTATGGAAACCATTGTACTTGTACTACTTAGAGGCAAATGAACACCTGTGATACCTGGAGACATGGAAACACTCATGGCAAGCAATCTGTCAGTCGAAAACCAAAACGAACTTGAGAATAGACTTGCAACATACCTGGGTGACTGATCATGAAGGTCGCGCAATTTCCTTGGGAGGTCAGGAGATTGACTACCAAGACTATGCAAGGCACCATTTGGGCTCTTGGGAGGCTTGACTGACTGCTGGAACTGCGTAATGCATAGCCTAGTCTGCCTGCTAATTGCTAGAATTGTGCAATGCGAAATTCTAGCAAGGAGTGACTGCAGGCTCAGGGACTGCATTGCGCAATTTTTTGGGCTAGGAGTCATTGTCCCTTAGAAATGCACAAAAAAAACTTGGAGGATAGTGCCTAGGCATGAATGCACATTTATGGAGAGGAAGACAAAGCCTTTCTTCCTCGGATTATGTAATGTTGTCTCAGTGAAGGCAGAGTCCAAGCCACAGTTGGCCAGACTCGCTGACGAGTGACTAAAACTAAATGTGAATGTGAATGCATGGTGATACTGAGTGTAATCATAAGTGAATGATCATGCATGAAAACAGTGAATAACAGATTCAAAAAATGGAACAACATGCATGTGGGTGTGGTGAGTCGCTGAATCGACGACTGTTCGTGGAAATAAGTTTCATGCATGCGAGAGCAATGAGATGTTAATGAAAACTAAAATGGTGCTAGTACAAGCTAGTATTTATCAAAACCATAACAAGTGCTCACTAAAATCAAGTAGAGAGTGTTCATACAAAGCGAACCACAAAAAGCACCAAAAATTAAACACAAGACATGGGAAGTGGGCTTACCCCAAAAGAGCTGAGCTGAATGTCCCGTCAACTCCTAGATGTGATGTGGGATGTCAGAGCTACAAGTTTGACGTGAGGAATGAGATATGCAGTGTCTGATTGATGATTTTTTTATAACATCAAGGTTGTGACACACATGCCACAAATCTAGGGAAAGTGACACTTGGTGGGAGGTTTCTGAAATGATCCTTGCAAGTAACTTCTAACTGCCAAAAATAGGTCTTTGAAACAAGGTATGCCTTTGCATGCTACCTTGGGGGAAGTGGCCCATGAATGCAAGTCTGTTTTGCTCGGTCCTGAAGGGAACTGGTCAACTCAGCTACACATGCAATAGGCTGCTCAACTGGTAAGAGAAAATGCACATTTCTGGCTGGGAGCTGGGTTGGCTGCTCAGAGGATTTTCACAATTTCTGGGCAGAGCAGTGCACTGCTACCTAGATCTGCGCAAATTCTAGGCTGAGTAGCCTAGTTGGGAAGGATTGCACAATTTTTTGGGTGAAGCTTTCTCAACAGGATTGAGCAATTCTAGGGCCCAACAAGCTGTCAGTTAGGATTGCACAATTTCTGGAGGGAAGGTTGGTTGCCCTCCAAATTTACGAAATTCTTGAAGGAGTTTCTCAGCCTGCTACTGGACCAAGTGTGGATGAATAGTTTGTGAGGGGAATGCATCAAGGTTTAATCAACAGGCTGTCTTTCTACAAGAAGATCACTAGAGCTTATGTACTTGATGAAGCAAGACATGCTACTATGAAGGTTGGTAGGGAGGCTCCAAAATGAAGCTAAGGCAAAATTTTGGAGGGTGGTTGTAGCCACTATAATAGGATGCCACAGTTAAAGATGGCAGGTTCTTGGATACACTTGATAGGAGAGGTGATGGGTATGGGTTCTAATCTAGTTGTGGTTCAGACAGGTATTATGGTCATTATAACTATCATCCTTACAGAAGGAATGATAGAGGATATTTTCCAAATGAGTTCAAGAAACCCAAACCACCTATGTTTGAGGGATAGTTGAGGAAGTTGGAAGATGCGTAGGCATGGTTACTTGGGATGAAGAAATTCTTTGATCTGCATGACTATATAAAGAACATGAAGGCCATGATATCTATTTTCATCCTCAAAGGGAAAAATACATTTTGGTGGGAATATGTGAAGTGGGTCAGATTCACTAGGATAAATGAGTTGAGTTGGCATGAATTAAAGAGAACTTTTATGAATAAGTACTTGTCAAACAGGTACTGCTATGGGGTAAAATGCATAGTGTATGTAGGACGAAAACTACCCTCAAAGGCTTCCCAAGACCTTTGACAGACTATATGATTATCTGGGAAAGCTACCAAGTTATGCACATGTTCATCTATCAAACATAAATTGACAAGGTATGGAAAGAGGATCACCTTTAGTTCCTTCTAGATTTGTTTGGAGATCTCTATGCAGCAAGAAGAACTCCTTTAAGGTCGACTCCAAGACAATTCCTGCACAAAGGACAAGGTAAACCAATCACAACATATGCTCTTGAAAACTAATGTAAGAATGCATAATAAACATATATTAATGTATAACTAAACTACTCATCTCGACAAGCATCAAAGTGAACAAATCAATGAACAACATTACCGACACTATGGAGTAGGGAACACAATTGTAGTTCTGTATTTATAGTGGAAGAGTGATTACAACCATCCGTTGTATCAACCTTCCCTTGCCCCTTCTTCGTCTCTCTCTCTCTCTCTCTCTCTCTCTCTCTCTTTCAGCTCACTTCATCAAGTTTATGACAATTCACAATAGCTTAATGGGCTATCCTTCCAAATGCTTTGACCCCTTTCATAATGGCCCTCTCGTTGTTTATGTAGCAATCGAATTAGGGCTGCCAAGCTCCTACTAGAGTTCATTAGGGCAAAAGCCATGAACTTGCCCTGTTTTCAAGCTTTTTCCCATTTTCCTTCATTCTCAGATTGGAATTTCCCCAAATAATTTGATTTTTGGAGTTTCCTTGCTTTTCTTGAACAAATTTAGGGATAAATATCTAGATATTTGTGAGCAGATTTGTTGGCTTAACCCACTGAACTTCCCTTAGTTTCACTAACGCTCCCCCTGGTCTAACAACTTGAGTGGCAGGGTGACTAACACTCCTCTATGCTTGGTAACAAGCTTTATAAATCAGGTTAGTAGTGTGTAGAGACCGTTAGTGTGGAATCAAGGCCTGCAATTGTGGTCTTTGCTTTAGTCATCCTGTCTTTCACCTCTAAGTTGATGAGGAGGTCATTTTGTCCTATAACAAATTCCCCCTAAAGTATGAGATCAGAGCCAGACACGATGGCCAAAATACTTTACTAAAACTGTAATTTTCTGTCAAAATTTTGTAGAGAGAGAGAAGTTTCGGGCGGCAAGGAAAATCTAATACAACACATATACATATATATAAACTACTAAAATCATGTCTTAAGTCGGGCATTCCCATGCTCAGTAGCTATGTCAGAGTAATTTTCTCATCTGAGATATAACAATGCTGGCCGTCGATAAGCACAGAGTGGATCCAGTGTCATAATAAATCACCCTGAAATAACTGTCTCCAAAGAACAATATCCGCAGCTTGGGAGAGGAAACAAGGCTGAATGATGCAAGCCTCTACCCAAGGTCTTGATTTCTGCTTCACCAAACAACATAGATCGGTACATGTGATAAGATGTGTTGACGTTGAACATGCACGAAATCATTTGATTACCAATCAATAATGGAGATTGTTAACAGAAGCAAGGAAGGTCACCGATAATGGTGATGGTCTCCAAGATGCACAGCGCAAACTAGCGAGTGTGAAAGATTTCTTTGTCATTGAACACTCGTAGAATCGCTTAACCAGGAGCCAATAATGAAAACTCGTGATCAAACACAAGGTAACCTGCCACTAATGTCTACAAGTACCAAGGCACTGAATGTGTTTCTGGGTTATCTTCCTAGATAGAGTGTTGAAGTCGATAGGAAGAAACCTATCGAAAGGTGGGCAATGACGTGTCCTACATCAGTCGACACGAAACCGGACAAGAATGATTTTGTTTTTTGAGGAATCTTTTGAGCATTTGGGTCTAAACAACGAAGGGCTTGATGAAAGGATATGTATGATCGATTGATAGAGGAGACAAATGGGAACCCTTGAACAATAGAAGGCATGACAACAGTTTTAACCAGACAACACTAGACTCATGAACACTACAGTGTTACGATACAAAGATGCAATTACATCAGGGTATATAGGCTAAAACTCATAGGTTTGTAGCATTCATATTGAGAGGCCATCAAAATGAAGGTTTATCTGAGGGAGTGCCATGTTGAAGGGAACGATTGCTGCCAAACCATGGTTTCAAATATGGAATATAGTTCTATTGTCCACTTTCCCCATCTGATTAATTTAATGAGTCCAGACGGGTAAACTCATCGATATTTTCATGTTTAAAGAATCTAAAAAGGATTGTAAAAAGAACGACTCTTTGCCCTATCTGATTAGTTTAATGAGTCCAGACAGGCAAACTCGTCAATTTTTTCATGTTTTAAGAGTCTGAAAGGTATCATAAAAAGAACGACTCTATATCTTGTCTGTGTAATTTAAAGAGTCCGGACTAGACAACTCGGTGGTCTTTTCATATTTAGAGAGTCTAAAAAGATTGTAAAGAGAGACTCCATGGTGGCCCCTTTGTCATAGTTGTTAACCGGGTGCGACAAAAGGTTAATAGTATACCCGTATCAGTTACTTTTCCATTTTTTAATCTATTGAACCTGAGTAAAGAGAAACCTTTTTCTAATAGATATCGACCTCATTTTGTTACGAGTACGAGGCGATGAACTAAACTCGTTTTTCGTCGTGAATTTTTAATGAGTCACGCGACAACAAACTCAATACCTTCATCAAAATTTTTAATGAGTTAGATCAAGAAAACTCAGGGTATCTTTTTCAGTTTATTGAGCGAGATAAAGAGGGAAAAGAATAGCTCATCTCTCCTCCATACTTTTACGAGCTCAAAGGAGGGGAAAAACTCAGGGATTTTTTTATTTTAAGAGTGAGAAACTGTCCCAAAAAAGAAAGTGCTCTTGCTGCTGCCATCTATTTTTAACGAGCCTAGTAACAAAAACTCAGGATTTTTCGGTTTTAACGAGCAAGAAAATGTACCTAAAAGAATGCTCTGGTCATCTTTATCAAGTTTAACAAGCAGCAAGACATAGCTTAGGCTTTTTTTAGTTTAAAGAGCGAGAAAAAAACGCCTAAAAAGAATGCTCCTTTGGTCTTTTTCAGTTTATGAGCTGGAAAAAAATAAAAAAAGAGTTGCTCAGAGCATCGTTGCATGTATTTAAGGAGTGTAACAATGAAAACTCGAAGATGTTTATCTTTTTTAAAGAGAAATAAAATATCACAAAAAGTTTTTTGACCATCGTTGTACAAAATTAACGAGCGAAATGATGAAAACTTGGAGATGTTTATATTTTTTAAAGAGCAATAAAATATCCCTAAAAGTACTCTAACCATCATCGCAAATATTTAACGAGCTTAAAGATGAAAACTCGGAGATGTTCATATTTTTTAAAGAAAAATTAAATATCCCTAAAGGTGCTCTATTGAGAATTGCATGTAGCTTTTACTGCTTCTCATTCCAGAAAGCACTTTCATCAAAAGCAGTAAAAAGTTACAAAAAAGCAGCAATTCCTATGATTTGGGTTCATGCATGATAAAAAATCATGGAGAATGGATTACTTCCTCTTTAATGATTTTCAAAAAATCATGTCTCTCAAATTTATATAAAGAGATGTTTTGAGCTTTCACATGCATCATTTTCACTATTTTGAAGTTTGTGAGAGCTTTGCTAGAGCTAAAGAGGAGCAGATTTTCCGCGAATCATTGTTGGAGATCCGGGCAACTATTCGACGTGTAGTCAGTCCTTGGTGAGAGATAAAACCTTGCTGTATGCCTTACTAAACCTTTCTTAACAATTTTATGGGTGGAAGTTTGCATATCTGAGGTGCCCTAAAGCCTTATTTGTGCACTAACACCCTCCAGATGGCTAGTAGGGAGCGTTATATGCTTTGTACGAGCCACTAGAGGGTGTTAATCCTCCTTGTGCAACACTGGGGGTAGCATTAGGGTTGTAGGGCACAGTTAAAACCCTCATGCATGGATTCCTTAAGTGATTTTGCCCCATTTTAACTATTTTTAGGGTTATTTTGTGCAGGTTTCAGGCTGAAATGACTCACATATGGAGAGAACAAGCCCATGACAATGAGGAATTGCTGATGTGAAATGATCTAGCATGCATACTTGCATTGCAATGTTGTGGTTTATTGAAGTATGCAAAGCTAGAATTGATGAAAGGATAGGAGGATTTACTGAGATGGATTATCCAGTGCTGGGATGAACATGAGCAAGTGTTCAGGATTGAAGATTAGGTGCTGGCAATTGACCGAGATGACATTTACTTTTTGACTTGTTTGTCGTGCCATGGGGCACAAGGAAACCTCACCGGTGGTAGGTTAGACACACGGTCTACCTCAGAGCTGGTACAGATCTACTGCATCCCTGAGAGTGGACTAGTCCACAACAGAGTCCCTATAGAGAGGATTCGATCTCAAGTCTATGAGGGCAGTTTTATGGTTGATTATGCAGTTGGTGGGGTCAAAAAGACCACACGTAGCTACAAAGGCCCAACTGTTGCTTGCGGTTGACTGTTTCCAACCATAGATGTTCAACTAGTGTGAAGCAGTGCTTTGCCAGTTGAAGGCAAAATTGACAGCATGCAAGACCCATACCAAACACAGTTTTGGGTACAGTACTATCATAGTCTCATTTTTCCTTGAGAGGGTACCTGTCATGCACCCACGGATGAGCTTAGGTCCCTTTGATCTAAGGGAGCCAAGGCAAGGTTGCTGGTCATCATTCAATCCTCGTACAGGAGGAGGACCGTTCCGACACTTCTTTGACGAAGACTTCTTCCAGTGGCTCCGTATCCAAATTGTGATTGTTGATGACTATGCCTATGAAGGCATGGAGTTTACTGGCAACCCAGACTTGATGCTACTGCCCGGGACCAACTGGGGTCCTCAAGTTGAGAATAATTTTGACAGTACTTAAGTATTTTTTCGCTTTTGAATGTATATGCAATGTTTTTTAAAGGTGAAATAAGAACTGACATGAAACTTTTATGCTTAACACAGATGTGGCACCAATACAACCTGCAAGAAAACCTCGCTATGTGCAATGAGGCAGCCAACTACTTGCTGGAGGGGGCGATACCGACAGTCTCGGTGAGGTTCTAAGGAACCTAGAGGGTTTAACTATGGGTGTCCCCCCTTCCTATGAGAGAGATTCCCGCTCATATGCAGCAGCACACCGTTGGTGTACCTGAGCGATTTTTGGTTCCTCTTCGGAGGGTAGCTAGAGCCATTTTAGCCTTTCTGGAGCAATAGGCTCTTTTTAACAGGTGTTCTAGGTAGCCATATGAGTGCTTGTAGCTGGGCTTTGAGCCATTTTGTACTTAAATCATTCAAGTTTTGGAATATTTTGATGTAAAAAAACTGGATTTTGATCTATATATATATACAGATATGCTTGGTATTTTGGTGGTGTAAATGTGTTTTTAAATGTTCTTTTTGTAACAAATTTTTAACTTTAGTAAATGTTTTACTTCTCATGCATGCTACTATAAAGAATGAGACAAATGCCAATCCAATATATAGTTAGCTAACGAATCAGCGACTGTATTTAATTCTAGAGGAACATGCTCACATGTGATTATTTCAAATCGACGTTCCAAGAGTCGCACCCTTAAATAGTTATGTAACAAGGCTGGATTACAAAACATGATAATGGTTTGTCAATTACATAAAGACTAGCTGGGAGTCTAATCTGACCACTAGATTGGAGATGCCCCTTGATGACGCTTCTGTGAGAAGAGAAACAACGGACATGTACTCGGCAATATTGTTGGTGGCGGTACCAAGAAAGACCTCCCCCGGAGCAAAATAGTTCCGACTCGGGTGTGTGGATGACCCAAGCAGCTGATGCAATGTGCCGTGTGTGACGACTGGCACCATCCACGTATCCTACGTATGCTAAGGGAAATGACGACAACTGCATTGCGAGAAGAATGCATGAGACAAGTACTCCACTAAATAACAAAGCAATCCAATTACATCAAAAAAAGGAAAGAAAAACTTATGAATACATAAAATTACAAAGCATATGCCCAGTGCAATACTAGGCACAATACTTTTTCAAATAGAGCCCATATTTGGGCTCCTTGAGTGGGATTCCTTCCCGGTCCTGCAGTTCATATGCCCCCATGGGGAAGAATTTCGTCATGACATAGGGACTTAGCCAAATGCGTCGAAGTGTGCATGCCTCCAAGAGGTTATCTCTTGGATGATAGAGCAATACAAAGTCACCCTCTTGGAAAAAATAAAACATAACCTCTTTTGCAAATTGGGATCGTACAAGCTCCTTGTGAGATATGAGTGCCAAATTGGCATCTCGACGGGTTTTATCCAACTATTTAAGGTATAGTAGGCGTTCTTCTTCGGCCGTAGGGCCGGGCATGGGTTCAACAGCTATTTCTAGGGAAGGGATTGGCCACCCATTTTGTTTTGCTTCGTCATAAAGCTAGATCTCATGCATAAAAAATGACGGATTAAAGTCAGGCATTTCCTCGTGAGACCAACCAAATTCATTGTGGAATTCCTCATATACGAAGGTGGAGCTCGCAATTTCCTCAAGACTGCAATCTGCTCGCATTTGGGTGTTTTCCACGATGCCTGTCGTGACTGAAATATCTATGGGCAATGACCTGGAAGTGTCACCCATGTTTCCTTCCACATCCAAAGTTTGGATGATCATGTATGGTGAGGAAAAAAATTTTGGTAAGTCAGAGGACAGGATTTGAAGAGGTATCATGTCTGAATCAGATATTGGGACACGATGGCGCCAATCTTCCCAATGTTGCTCTCCAAAACTCATAATTTCTTGAACGACTCCATTCGTAGGTATGAGTTGATTAAATGGATCTAAAGGAGTGGTTATGGGAAGGGCGGTGGTACCGTTTCTGATAGCCAACATGACTGGAGATGTGGATGCAGATTGAATGCCTTGGTAGGCCGATTCAGTTGGTGACAGCAGCATTTGGTCTCCAAATGTGTCAATGTCTGAAGGAGCTATTAGGATCCAAGGATCGGTCAGTTCATGAGGAATTGATGAAAGCATCTTGACTAATTGTGAAACCTGGGGCGGCTGAAGAGGAAAACAAACCATAAGGGAAGAAGCCTTCAATAGACTGGTACCTATACTGACATAACTGTCAGTTCCACCTCCTACTAGGGGTACGGAGCCACTTGGTAATGGTGAATAATCGAGGGTGCAGAAAGACAACAGATCCACTGTAATGACCTTTCCATCCAATGGAAATAGGATGATATGAAAGACAGTGGATACGATGGCTGTCATGGCATATGTCCAACTACAACCCAACAACAGATTATAGTCGAGTTTCTTGTCCACAACTTCTATGTCGACCATTACTATTTTCCCATACAATGTGATGGGAAAACTGGCTAGGTATCCTTTTGGGATAAAGGTGTGCCCGTCGAAAGCTTTAAGGGAGTTCAACAATGGGGAGAGGGTTAGGGAACCCAGGGTGAGCCAACATGAAGCCAACATGACGCAGGTCGAAGCACCTTCGTCGATGACAGTTTGGTGTATACCTTTACCTTTCTAAGTGATATGCACTTGAAATGCAAGCTGGTGGGAAAGGGGAGGTTTACACTTGTCCATGTCAAAAATAGCAAGCATGGAATCCGTAGGGTCAATACCTCTGATAGCCGAAAGCCAAGCCTTCCATTGGCTGGGGCACGTTTGTAATACTTTGAGCACCAACATAGCCAACGGCGCTTGCGCCAAATCCTCTACGATATTGTAGTGTTGGGAGGAACGTGCAGATGTATTGTGCGTTGTGTGTCGAAGTGCCCCCTTACAGGGTCGAATTACAAAGTCCTCAACTAGCCTTTCAATATGAAAATCATTGGGCGGCAATGGGTTTTGACCTGAGGATGGTTCTGCTGCCGAAGCAACAGGAGCTCCATAAGATTTGGCTCTTGTGGTGAGTTCTACTATTTCAAATGTGTAAACGGTGGAAGATCATTCACCAACTGAACGATGTTGCAAACCATCGCTACCCCCTGGTGTGGATTGCAGTTGGTTGGCAACGAGATTTTGCTGCTTCTGAGTAGGAAAAGGATTTCTAAGGACAGCAGGTGCCTTACCAGAATCCCTTGTGGCAAGGTAATCTATGCATTCTTGAAGACGCGAACATCGTCAAGTTACGTGGTCTTCAAGATAGAGTTTACATGGATATCTGGTGCCTTTATCCTTTTCCTCATCAGCAGGCACAACGACCTTTTGTTTCGGGTTGGGCTACTTGGATGACTGCTCTTCAGAAGGAGTGGTCTTATTCTTATTCTTCTTGTCCTTGCCACCAAATTTTTTTGAAGACTGCACAGAGTTTATTACAATGGTAGGAAGAGCAGTCGCTTTGGTAGAGGGGTCCACTGCCAGCTTGGCAATGGAACCACTGAGTTGTTTTATAGCGACCCCAGAGGTTGCGCCGACAATCCCGTCGGCGTGCACTCCGGGCTGCTGAGTGGTGGAAGCATTGGGGTTACCAGGAGCATGGGGGATTGTGTCGTAAATAGTGCCAGGCTATGACTAAATCAAATATAAGTGTTGGGCATGATGTATGGATTGGTCTTCTGTGATCACACCACCTAGAGTGACATCTCTAGTGGTTTGTGGGAGTAAGGACTTACAGAACCAGTCTGTTAAGAGAAAATCAAGGATGGGAACTTTGACTAACCTATGCCTATGTCTCCATTCATGAATATGATCAGAGATGTGGGTGGAAGTATCCTGATGAAATGAAGTAAGGAGCTCTGTCCCAGTTTCATAACAGATAGGTAATTGAAAATGCTTTAGGAACTCCATCGCTAAAGCGTCAAAGGTATTTACTTACGTGCATGGTAACTCAATATACCATTTTGCGGCATTGCCAGTGAGGGTGCATGGAAAAAGACTTAACCGGGCACTATCATCTACCATAGAGTTTGAAACACAGCAAAGATGGTAGGTGGAGATATGGGTGCCCAGATCCTTCCCTTGTTTTCCATCAAACTTTGGAATGTCCATTGGTATTTTGTGCGGGATTGGAAGCCATTGTAAGTTGTGGTAGATGGGGTTGTTTGTCAGCTTGTATAAGTTATGAATATCCAACATTGCCAAAAAAGGCAGAGAGTTAGGTGCCCCCAACTTGAACCATGGTGATCACAGACGACCTAAGGAGCTTTATGCTCCTCCCATCATTTGGTTCCCCATAGTGTACATGTATTGCATGGTGTAGCAGTTGCTTTGCGGTACGGTGTTGTAGAGTGGATTTCCATGAGGATTTTGATACTGGGGTATGAAATTGCCCCCAGTATAAGCGGTGCCCCCTTGACTCATTTGAGTCTGTGAGTAGGGTGCCCCCATGGATTGGTTGGGAAGCCCTTGTGGATTCCCAACCGACACAGAACTAACCATATGGATTTGATTGATAGAGGGAACAGTCATGTCAATCAACGACAGTCCATGCATGCCTGAGAACGGAAAGGGAACTATGAGATTCCCCACCGGCATGTGCATATTGGGAACCCCCCTAGATATCTAAATCTGGGGTTTGGAACTGTATATTGGCGTTCGACCATGTTGTTGGTAAATAGGAACCGCACCCATTGTGCTGCATTTAGTGTTATATGGAGCACTATATGTGGCACTAGTCGAAGGTATGCATTGTGGCACCATAGGAGTGGAACCTGGCATCTGCTAGGTTCCACTTAGAGAAGGTGTTATGTGAGTTGATGTACCTAGGACAAAAGGGATAGCAGGATTCCACATTACCAGTGTTTTGATGACCATTGACTGGGGAAGTGGTAGAGGACCAACTGTGTCTCTAAAATTCCACAACCCCTGAGTCGTCAACTGGATAAATGGGAAATTTCCACCTACTAAAGAAGGAAGTACAAGTACCACGAGAACCATGATAGGATCCGACAGATTTGTGAGCAGAATGTTAAAGTGAGGAAGGAATCCTTCTATGAAGAAATCCTCCAGCAAAATAGAATCATCAGTCGTCCACACAGATCCCGTGTGAGATTTAGGAGACTGATTCCTCGAAGATGAGGAATCCAAGTCAATGGAACTTAGCAGATCTTCCACAATGAGTGGAGGAAGTCCTAACAATTGTTTGGAGTGGCAACGAGGGCCAGATGTAGCCACGATGACCGTTAAGTTTTATATAATAAATTTTAATGTGATATTCTTTAAAGTCTCAAAAATGATAGCACTGAGGTACCTAAAAATAAAAAATACACTAAATATATCAATCACCAAACAGAGGGAAATTACCTCGTCTGATAAGCACCGATTACTGGAGATGAAACCTAGTCTTGTTGGAAATAATACTGAGAGGGGGGGTGAATCAGTATTATCAAGTCAAATATTCCTTTTTCAAAATCAAATGATATACGCTACTTCAGTTAATTAAACCCGCGTATATACGCAACTATGCAGAAGGAAACTCGCGTATACAAAGCAAACTTTTAATTTACTTTATCTTTCTGATGATGATTGTTAATCTGTGTTTCAGAATCAAATAACCAGTACCCAGAAACAGTAAAACAGAGTAGAAAGACAATCACACATAAGAACACAAGATATAAGGTGGAAACCCAATGTGGGTGAAAACCACCTGCTGCAATTCGTCTCTATCTTCTTTTAAATTAGAAACTTCTTTTACAATGTACTAGTGCAGTCCTTTACCAGTACGCAGGCTACAACCTGCAGAGAGGTACAACCCTCTCTCGTTCTCCAGCTTCTCCTGGAAGGGAGCTACAACTCCCTTTAGCTCTTGCACTAGCCAAGATACTAGTACGTAGGTGCTGGCCTACAGAAGGCTACATCCTTCTCTTTCTTCCAGGGATCATGTTTCATAAATTTTTAGACTGGATCCATGAACATCAATGAATCATCAAGAATCAACCAATCTCCTTTTTACCAATTAGACCTGAATCAAGTAGATACTTCTTTGACAGCTATACCGAAAACACAGTGCCCGAAGCCACACACCAAAATTTGAACCCAGAACACAGCAGCAATAAACAAAAGCAGCTAGATCACAACTCAAAATATATACGCTGTTTCAATAACCTGCAACACGCGTGCATACGCCTATGTGTTTGGAACAACCTGCGTATAAGTTGTTTTCATTTACAGAACCAGCGTGTATACGCGCCTTTGCCTCACTGAACCTGCATATAGATCTATAAAGGATAATTCTCTCTTTCAGATATTCAAACACTAATTAACCCAGATTATCAGTGTTATAGATCAAGAAAGCACCACATATAACAGACCAAAATCATATAAAGATACTATCATTCAAACTTAAAGATTATGACCCATTAATAGAACTTATCCTTCTCTTTGCGCTAAGGTTCCTCCTTTATTCAGATCCAGATTTGCACCATATCCCAACTACCAGTATTCTAGATCTAGCACTTTTATCAGATATTCAATAATAATTCAGATGATTCTTTGACACATGATCGCCTTCCTCTTTTATAGTCTTGCCTTTCACAATACCACGGTCCAAAACCATAACAATTCAATACCATGAACCCAATACCTGGGATCAACACTTATGATGAGATACCATGGTCCAAAACCATAGGTTCAAATACCAAGGACTAAATACCACGGACCAAAGATAAGTTCTCCCACATATACGGGCTTTTCCTTGCATGAAAGTGCGTGTATATGCATACACGTCTTAGGAACGTCCAACCCACGTGTATACGTGTCTTCGTCAAAGTGAACCTGTGTATATGTCTTTTTCTTCTTTCTGAGAGCCTGAACTGTGATCTGTCACCAAGGTGAGTTGCCATCAAGGACAACACCAGTGCCATAGCATCAAACCTGTGCCATAATGCCAACAATCTCCCCCTTTGGACTTGATGGCAACACCAAGATCCTCAATATCATTCTCCCCCTTTGTCATCAAGGGCAAAGGGTTGTGCTCCCCCTGAGTACATGCTGAAAACTCTATCCTGCTGTGCTGGCCATGCTCCCCTTGACTGTAGGTAAAATCTGCAAAAGATGTTCTTCAAGAAGAACCATGACATATACATCATAAAAGACCTTCCTATCACCAAAAGACTCAATACATACATCCATCACCCAACCATGTGGATATCATTCACCCAACCAATTGGGGATACATCAGAAAATTATATATGACAACCAAGTATATTACATCTTCATCCCAGGCATAGTGGGGAAACCAAAATAGGCCGTTACATGACCTTGACACCATAAAAGAGATACATGACATAGAGATGAAATATCTAGAGCAGGACTTATGAAAGTCACCAATAATTGATAGCAGCTGCATCTGTCAATCACCATTTAGATCAGCAACCATGATTTCCTTCTGTTCTCCCTCTGCAATTGTTCCACCAACAACAGCTGTGAACTAGAACCAAAAGCTTCTAAGATAATGCCAACAATGCATCATTAGAAGTTTATATGCTCCCCCTGAACCTGTTCCAGATGGCCTATATCAGGATATCTTCAACCAGAGCCTGTCCCTGTAGATATCCATCAAACCTTCATATACGAGATTGTCTCTGCACAAACCGGCGTATGTACGCAGATCCTCCTCAAGCAACTCATGTACACCACTTCTTCTTTAGACAAGTTTGACAGCAAGATGATGCATCAACTACTCCCAGCTTCTATCTGAGATATTCAAAAGTTTCCCTGGGCAGTGGTTTGGTGAGAATATCAACAACTTGTTCCTTAGAAGGAACATACTCCAATTTGACCTTTTATTCCAACACTTGTTCCCGGAGAAAGTGATACTTTATCAGTATGTGCTTGGTCTTTGAATGCATGACTGGGTTCTTTGAAATGGTGATTTCACTTGTATTATCACATAATATGGAGATAGGTGGTGTACAAGTGATCTGAAAATCCTGCAAGGTTTGCATCATCCAAAGGAGTTGAGTGCAGCAAGATGCAGCTGCCACATATTCCACTTCAACGATAGATAAAGCAATCGAACTCTGTTTCTTGTTGAACCAAGATACTAATCTGGAACCCATAAAGAATGCACCACCACTTGTGCTCTTTCTGTCATCCACACTTCCAACCCAATCTGCATCTGTATAAGCATGAAGAGTGAGATCTGTATCTCTAGGATACCATAAGCCATAGTTTTGAGTTCCTTGAAGATACTTGAAAATTCTCTTCACTGCCTAAAGATGGGTTTCCTTAGGATTTGCCTAAAATCTTCCAACTATTCCCACTACATGCATGATGTCTGGTCGGGCACCTATCAAATAAAGTAGACTTCCAATCATGGATCTATAGGTTGGTTGATGCACTGTTGTTGATTCATCATTTGCACTGAGACTGCATCCTGTAACCATAGGGCTACATACTGGTTTCGAATCTTCCATGCCATACTTCTTCAGAATCTGCTTGAGATACTTGGTTTGAGACAAAAAGATACCACCTTCATTTTGTTGGATTTGCAATCCAAGAAAATATGTCAGTTCTCCAAGTAAAGACATTTCGAATTCTTTCTGCATCACCAAGGCAAAGCTTTGACTCATAGCTTTATATGCAGAAGGACAAGAAAATCAATGGTACATTGACAGTGGATGTTCAAAGCATATGACAGGTGATAAAGAAAAACTTGAATCATATAGTGTTTTAGAAAAGGGAAAGAAAGTTTCTTTTGGAAATGATACCCCTGCAGTCATAAAAGGAAGAGGCACTACTCAATTGAAAGAAAAGGTCAAAGCTGGAAATGTTTTGTATGTTGATGGATTGAAGCATAATCTACTGAGTGTCAGTAAGATGTGCGATCAAGGAACCGAGGTAATATTTCAATCAAATGGATGTAGTGTTCGTGATCTTGATACGGGAAAAACAGTGATCAAAGGCAGAAGAACTCCAAATAATTTATACATATTTGAAGAAGGACAAAAAAAATTCTATTTGAGCAAGGATGATGAACACTGGTTATGGCACTGGAGGTTAGGGCATATAAGCTTTTCACAAATAAGGAAAACATGCAAATACCAGGCAGTTCGTGGTCTTCCAGATATCAAAATTCCAGACAACACAATATGAAAATCATGTCAGTTTGGTAAGCAAACCAGAACTAACTTCCCTGAGAAGGAAGGATCAACTAGCAGGCCTCTTGAGCTAGTCCATACAGATGTATGTGGTCCATTTAGGACAAGATGACCTCGAGGAGAAGAATACTTTATATTATTTATTGACGACTTCTCCAGGATGGTTTGGTTAGGCCTTATGAAGCACAAAGACGAAGCATTCGAAAAATTCAAATCTTTCAAAGCCTTGGCTGAAAATGAATAAGATCACAAAATTAAGTGCCTCAGGTCTGACAAAGGTGGGGAGTTTACCTCAAATGAAGTTTTCGATTTCTTTGAAGAACATGGAATAAGAAGGGAATTCTCTACAGCTAGGACTCCTCAGCAAAATGGAGTGGTGGAAAGGATGAACATAACGGTTCAACAAATGGCGTGTGCTATGCTTGATGAGTCTGGAACTCTCGCAACCTTCTGGGGTGAAGTTGCATTTGCTGCGGTTGTTATTCTCAACAAAACAAATGTCCGAGTGAACAACACTCAAACTCCTCATGAGCTCTGGTATGGTGAGACTCCTTCGGTAAAGCATTTCAAAATTTTTGGAAGCAAATGCTATATAAGAATAATGATGAACAGCTTGGCAAACTTGAACCTAGAGCAGATGAAGGCATTCTCCTTGGTTATTCTCCCCACCGCAAAGCATATAAGTGTTACAATAAAAGACTTGGAAGAATTGTTGACAACATTGATGTAGTGGTTGATGAAAAAGGATACATTCCTAGGCAAGTAAATTATGAAAATATCGAAGAGGATGAAGACTACCCTCAAAAGCGGAATGATGATGAAGAAGAACCTCAAGAGGCACCAGAGGAACATATAAGGATAGAAGAGAAGACTACATCCAGGTATGTTCAGAAGAATCATCCAGAATCTCAAATTTTGGGGCAGAAAGAGGCAGGTATACAAACAAGAAGAACAATTGCAGAAGCCTCAAGCTATTTGGCTTTGCTCTCCTCCACTGAATGACAAAATGTAAAAGAGGCATGCAAAGATGAATGCTGGGTCAAGGCAATGGATGAAGAACTTGAGTAGATAAAAAAGAACAACACTTGGGAGTTGGTTCCTAGACCAAAAGATAAGAACGTCATAGAAACAGAATGGATTTTTAAAAATAAGTTGAATGAAAATGGAGAAGTGATTAGAAACAAGGCCAGACTTGTGTGTAAAGGGTATGCTCAACAAGAAGGAATAGACTTTGAAGAAACTTTTTCTCCCGTTGCTAGACTCGAGGCCATTCGAATGTTCCTTGCGCTCTCAAGCTTTCAGAAGTTTAAAGTATTTCAAATGGACGTGAAGTCAGCCTTTCTGAATGGAGACTTAGAAGAAGAAGTGTACATTGAGCAACCAGATGGCTTCATTATTGGGAATGACCCAAATCTTGTATGCAGACTAAAAAGGGCTCTCTATGGTCTTAAACAGGCTCCAAGGGCTTGGTACTATTGTTTGCACAAATATCTTCATCAACAAGGATTCTCAAAAGGATCAGCAGATAGCAATCTTTATATAAAAATTGAAAATGACAAATTGCTAATACTTGTTGTGTATGTAGATGATATTATCTTTGGCAGCAATGAAGAAGCTATGAGTCAAATCTTTGCCTTGGTGATGCAGAAAGAATTCGAAATGTCTTTGCTTGGAGAACTGACATAATTTCTTGGATTGCAAATCCAACAAAATGAAGGCGGGATCTTCTTGTCTCACACCAAGTATCTCAAGCAGAGTTTAAGGAAATATGGCATAGAAGATGCAAAACCAGTATGTACCCCCATGGTCACAGGATGCAGCCTCAGTGCAAATGATGAATCAATAGTAGTGCATCAACCAACCTACAGGTCTATGATTGGAAGTCTACTTTATTTGACAGGTACTCGTCCAGACGTCATGCATGCAGTGGGAATAGTTGGAAGATTTCAGACAAATCCAAAGGAAACTCATCTTCAGGCAGTGAAGAGAATCTTTAAGTACCTTCAAGGAACTCAAAACTATGGCTTATGGTATCCTAGAGATACAGATCTCACACTTCATGCTTATACAGATGCAGATTGAGCCGGAAGCATGGATGACAGGAAGAGCACAAGTGGTGGTGCATTCTTTATGGGTTCTAGATTAGTATCTTGGTTCAGCAAGAAACAGAGTTCAATTGCTTTATCTACTGCTGAAGTGGAATATGTGGCTGCTGCATCTTGTTGCACTCAACTTCTTTGAATGATGCAGACCTTGCAGGAATTTCAAATCACTTGTACTCCACCTATCTCCATCTTATGTGATAATACAAGTGCAATCAACATTTCAAAGAACCTAGTCACGCATTCAAAGAGCAGGCACATACCGGTCAAGTATCACTTTCTCAGGGAACAAGTGATTGAACAAAAGGTCAAATTGGAGTATGTTCCTTGTAAGGAACAAGTTGTTGATATTCTCATCAAACCATTGCCCAGGGAGACCTTTGAATACCTTAGGCAAAAGATGGGGGTAGTTGATGCATCATCTTGTTGTTGAATCTCATCTGTTGGTTGTACACGAGGTTTATATGTGGTATTCGCGTACATTGGATGGTTTATGGATTGGTTGTAGATCGATGGCACAGGTTCAAGGGGAGCACATATAATGCATTGTTGGCATTATGGTAGCACAGAAGGAGATCGTGGATACTGATCTGATCATGGTTGCAATATTTCTCTATCTCTTTCATGGTCATGGTGGATTATGGTTCTTCTTGAAGAAATTTATGGAGTATTATGGATCTGGTCAGGGGGAGCCTTGCCATCAAACTTCCTCACATCGATTTTTGGAATATGGCTTTTCCCTTGATGACAAAGGGCGAGAATGAGATTGAGGATCTTGAGGTTGCCATCAAGTCCAAAGGGGGATATTGTTGGCATTATGATTCTGTTTTGGCTCTATGGTACAGGTGTTGTACTTGATGGCAACT
Source organism: Pinus taeda (assembly GCA_000404065.3). Lineage (NCBI taxonomy): Eukaryota > Viridiplantae > Streptophyta > Pinopsida > Pinales > Pinaceae > Pinus > Pinus taeda. The sequence continues at coordinate 127,971 of APFE030672277.1, forward strand.
CACTCTTGTGGCTGATCTCAATTCAGGCACTCAAAATCATGGAAATTAAGATACCCGCAGGTAATCCTAGAAGAAGCTGCGGACCTGTAGGTAGGCAGACCAAGGAGTGCGTGCATGTATGTAGGTGATACATTCAGAAGGTACGGACCCCAGTTTCACTCACTCCAATGCAGAAAAGCGCGTGCACGTGGGAATCTTCATGAATGGTTCATGGTATTAGTCCGTCAGTTTTTGATGAAATAGTTTTGGTCCGTGGTATTGCATCCAAAAGTATTGATCCCAAGTATTGGGTTCATGGTATTGTGTTATTATGGTTTTGGACCATGGTATTGTGAAAGGCTTGCCTATAAAGAGGAAAGGAGATCACTTGGCTAGTTACTAGTGAAATTTGAATATCTTAAGATCTGAAATTTTGGGTTGTTGGTTTTAAATGCTTGATCTAAATCAAGAGATAACTTAAGGTGAATCTATTGACATGTCGTGATCTCTCGGGTGCATGATCAGATCTGTGGATTTGACTGTCTGTGGTACATTGGAGGGCTGTTAGTTCGGTTCAAATCAAAGGTCCACAGGTAATTCATAGTGCAGATGCGAAGGCTTGCAGTTCGGTGAAAGGCTCAGTGCGGGAGTACGCTGCGAAGCCAAAGGTGCAGTGCGGGGTACGCAGTGCAGGAGAAGGCACAGTGCGGGGCGCATGCAGCACAGAAAAGGGCGAAGTGCAAGGTACGCAGGCAAGAAGAAGGCACAGTGCGGGTGTACGCAGTAAGTCAAAAGTAAAGGTTCGGATCTGAAGAAAAGTACGCAGAGCAGAAGAACAACCAATGTGGATCTGCGCAGTTCAATCTCAAAAGAGCCGTGGATATACGCAGGCCCCTGTTGGTGAAGTTGCAGTCTAAATTTGAAACAATTGTTGATTGTCTTTTATCTATCGCAGCAGAGTTCTGGGTTTAGATTTCTGGTATTACTTTTCTGTTTACAGCATTCTGAAGAGTTGGGTGTTTCATTGGTTCATTGTATAAGGAGATTGGGTGATTTTCATGTACTTGATGCGTATTTGATGTTCATGGATCCAGTTTGAAAATTAATGAAACGTGGTCCTTAAAGAAGTTAAAGAGAAAAAGGGGGTTGTAGCTCCCTTCCAGGAGAGACTGGAAAACGAGAGAGAGTTGTAGCTCTCTGCAGGTTGCAGCCTACGTACTGGTAAAGGACTGCACAAGTACAAAATCATTGTAAAAGAAGTTTCTAATTGAAAGAAGATAGAGACATATTGCAGTAGGTGGTTTTCACCCACATTGGGTTTCCACCTTATATCTGGTGTTCTTTGGTGTGACTATCTGTTTTTCTTGTTTCATGCTCATTATTATATACAAGTTAATGATCAATAAATTAAAGAAGGCATATTGAAAAGAATTAGATAATACTGATTCACCCCCCCTCTCAGTATTATTTCCAACAAGTACTTCTTTTTTCAACAAACGCATATAACCTTTAGCAACTTCGGCATAATTTGGAATGAACCTCCTAAGAAAGTTTGCTTTCCCTTCGAGTTTCTGAATCTGAAGCAAATTTGAAGGTGGATGCAAATCAATGATTTCCTAGACCTTACACGGTTTGAGACGAATCCCGTCTTTTGAGACTAAAAATCCAAGTAAATGACCAAAACCGACACAAAACACACATTTGTGTGGATTGAGTCATATCTTGTAGTGTTGGCAACATAGAAATATTGCTCTCAAATGCTGCGAATGATTGGTCCGCTTTCGCGAATGAGCCGGAAGATTGTCGAGATATGGTTGAACGATGCTTTTGATGTCATGGAAGGCATAATTCATTGCCCTCTGAAAGGTTTCCCCTGCGTTCTTTAAACCAAAAGGTATTTTAAGGTACGCAAATGTGCCCCATGGACAAATAAATGCAGTCTTTGACTAGTCCTATGGGTGGATATTTATTTTATTATACCCGGAAAATCCATCCATAAATGAAAAGATTTCACATTCGAAGCATTCATCAATTATCTAGTCAATGAAGGGTGTAGGGTAGTTGTCTTTTGGACAATCTTGATTTACATCCCTATAATCAACACACACTCTAATCATTCCTTGCTTTTTCATTATAGGAACAATATTTGATACCCAATCGGTTAGAGGAACCAGGTAAATGAAACCAGCATGGAGGAGTTTTTCAACTTCTGCCTTAATGGCAATGGCTTTCTTTGGGTGCACCTATCGAAGCCATTGTCGTATTGGTTTGGCATCTGGATACATCTTGATTTCGTGTTCAACTATGGTCGAGTCAATGCCTGGCATTTCATCATATGACCATGCAAAGACATCTCTAAATTCGCGAAAGAGAGTGTGATATATTTCCAGTTCTGAAGAAGAACAAGATTTTCCGACATGAATGTTCTCTACAACATCTAGTTTGGTCGAGATATTTATGGCAATAGTCTCTTCAATATTGGACAAGTTTCACTCGAAATCCACTGTATTTATGGTATTTGTTAGGAAATAAAAAACTGAAGCATGATCAAGGTCGCTGGAAAAATCTTCTTTGTAATCTGGAAGGTGGGAACAATGGTGGTAATCTTCCCATGGTGCCACATCAATCATCATTGACTGAAAAATTCGTTCGTCTGTAGAATGTACATGCAACGAAGGATTTGAAGAGGTACCATATTCCTTAGACCTATCTATCCAAACACTTGATGAGCGTTGATTTGGGTTTGCCTCCCATGACGAAAACATTGATTGCTACAATATTTCTATTGGGCTTGGAGGCAAAACCTCTCGATGATCCATGCTAACATCGTGTTTGGACATCTTCTGAATAGAAGACACGATATTGTAGGTTCCCACCGTGGACACTTCCGCCAAATTGTTTGGAAACAGTAGGGCAAAATTACCCATCAATGTAGGGTCTTTTAGTAGGCCTACTCTGACATTTTGAAGCGACTGAGAGCTTTTGTGGATCATCGAAATGCTTCCCGTAACTTGTGAACTGTTGTGGAGAAATGTTTGTTGGTTGAAGATTGTAATTTCTCCTTGGGAAGGAAATGCAATCTTTCTGAAGTATTTCAACACAACAGCAGCCATAGCATAAATCTAGGGCCTTCCCAGTAGGATGTTGTAATCGAGGTTTCTGTCGATAACTTCAACATCAATTTCCACTGTCTTGCCCCCACGTTCAACTTGCAAGTTACTTAAGATCCCGTATGGAGTGTATGTTCATCCATCAAATGCTTTTAACATCGTAAACGATCGCGACAAGTGTGGTGAGCCTAAAGTTTTCCAGCAACTCATTGTCATAATACATGTAGATGCCCCCTCATCAATAATTGTTCGATGAATAGTTTTGTTGAGGGCTTTCATTTGAATAAGAAAAGCGAGTTGAGATGGTAATTGAGGGTCATATCCTTTATGATTAAAGGCCACAAGATTGGAATCTACTAGGTCAATCCCACCTATTGCTGATAATAGAGCCTGCTTCTGGGAGGGGCAATTTCGTAGTACCTCAAGTGTCGACATAGCGGACGGCAATTGGGCCAGGTCCTCTACTATATTATAATTTTGTGCTTCTCTGGCACGAGGATTAAACATCGATCTGTGTAATACTCTTTTTGGCAGCTTTATCATTAGTTCAGGAATGATGGGTGGCACAACTTCTCTTGAAGTTGTTGTTGAACTACTAGGTTGATCAATAGCCTTGTTGTTTGACAGTTGTGGATTCCTATAATCTTTATTCCTTGTCGATATCAAAGCATCATTTTGCTGTTTCGAAATGGACAACATAAGCACTTGGGATGGGGAAGCATTGTCACTAGCAACCAGATTGGTTCCTGGGTTTGGAAACGGATCAGTCAATACTACTGAGGTTTTTGAATTCTTTAAGAATTTTGTAAGTTCAGCTTTATGTGGACTATCTTTCATCCAATGATCCTCATTGCATATAAAGCATGGATGATTTGGTTTCATTTCTCCATAAGGGTTTGCTGAAGATTTTTTGGGAGACGACTCCTCCTGATTCTTCTTTTTCCCTTTCTTTTTCTTCTTGCCTCCTGGTTGCTTCGGTTCTTTGCCTTTGTCAGTCGACACAACATTTACCTCCAAGGCGAGAAGTTCTTCATTTGCATTTTGACTAGAAACCGTACGAGCTTTCTTTGATGCAGCCTTTATGGTTTTCATGCTAGTCATACCTATCACGCCATCACCGGCATGAGAGTATTTGTTTGATTTAGGAGGAGGAGGAATGGAAAACTCTGGTCTAGGAGCATCAGGGATTTTGTCATAGAGTGTGCTAGACTGAGTATAGATCAAATCTAGATATTGCGCACGAGCAATGACTTGCTCTTCAGTGACGACCCCTCCCTTTGCCACATCTTCTGTGATAGAAGGTAATAATGACTCAATAAACCATTGAGCTAGAAGCTGATCAAGAACATATGTTTTTACCATTCTACAATGACGTCGCCACTCATGAATATGATCAGATATGTGAGTGGCCGTCGTTTGCTTGAAATTGGTAAGAAGCTTTGTTCCTATTTCATACCTTATTGGTAACTGAAAATGGGTTAAAAAGGTTGTGGCAAGGGCACTGAAGTTATCGAATGAAGCTTTAGGCAATTCGATGCACCATTTTACTGCCGAACCAGTTAATGTTTGCTGAAAAAGGTGAAGCCTAATCAAATCATCATTGAGAGTGTTGGATGAACACCACAGATGAAACTTCATCACATGATTCGATGGATATTCACCTAGATTTCCATTAAATTTAGGAACATCTGACAAAAGTTTATGAGGAATCGCTGGCCACCAAGGGGCATAAGCAATTGGATCGTTTATTAGCCGATTTAGATCTGGTAACTCTAAAGTCGCCACGGAGGGCAACTGTTGATTCAGGTTCGGTGAAGCATACCCAGGATAAGATGGGATTGCCTCAGTAGTGGGTCTTTGCATACCAGCATAATGAATTTGATGCTGATAACTTTGGTAAGGTTGATGGGCATAACCATTATGATATGATTGATTTTGACCGTTTTTAATATACGGCTGCCCATTACACACAAAGATTTGTTCCTCAAATCCTTGGTAAGCTTGTTCGAATTGCAGTTGTTGATATTGTACCAGCCATGGTTGTGAAGCCATTTGTTGTTGTCCAATACTGGCTATTTGACCAAGATGGGGGTAATAGTACCCGTTTTAGCCTGGGTCACTCCAGTTAAGGAGCCACTAATCGGTGATTGTGGTTGTGTCATGGAGACAAGAGGTTATTGTATTAGGACCTGAGAAACTTGAGGTTGGCATACAACAGGCAATGCTTGTACTTGCAACACCGTCACAATAGCCGATGTAGTAGGGATATTTGACACAAGTAGAATTTGTTGCATTGAGTATACAACTCTTGGTGGTTGAGGTAGTATGGGCACCCAACTGCTAGACGTAATTCCAGCATGACCTGAATTCTGTTGTGAAGTATCATATGGTTGTTCTCCCAGAGGGAACAATGAAAGGGCATACTGCCCCCCATACGGCGGCAATCCAATGCTGAAAGGAATGATTTGCCTTTGGGGACTGGGCTACCCAAATTGATACTGCTGCGAAGGATCAATTTGTTGAGACTCAACATAAGAGATTCCGGATATTATTCCGGACAAACAAATGGGAACAGACCATACTGTCGAAACTGTCCCTGGATGGACTCCATCTAGTGGTTGAGAGCTAGTTGGGACGAATGGTACACCAGCGAACATTGTTGGAGTAGTAGCAGGACGTTCTGTTGCTACTGCATCAGATGACACAGTCCTAGATGTTGACAGTTGTTCAGATATATCTAGTCTATCCAAAAGATTTCCTAGCAATTCTAGAGGAACTTGCGATGAAGGGAGACTAACTTCTGATGAAGAAGGATATAGGGTGATCCCGAATCCAAAATGCAATGGATTACTAGATGGAGGATCCTCCACAATCTCTTCTATAGCAACCAATCTAGGTGGGAGAGGTAGAGCGTCAGGTCTGTAATATATTTCTAGTGCCGAAGAAGGTATAGACTCTGCAGGGACAGATTTTGCAGGGTTAACACCTTCCGAATCAGCTGTAGATGGAGCCGGTTCAGGAATAGAAGTGTTCACCATTACACTAGGATCAGTTCTAACATCCTCTTGTGGCTGCGAAACTTCTTCTGTAAAGGAAGGGATAGCATAAATGGTTGGAGTAACCGGAGTCCCTGAGGATGTTGGAACACAAGTTCCAAGCAAACCAGGGGACTTTGATCCGATTAAACAAGTTCACTTTGTCCGAAATAGTTTCATTTCTGGAGTCAAAGATGATTGACTCATTAATCTCCGAGAATGACAGGGTTTTGATTGACTTTCTTTCGTGATTGTGGATTACTCGATTAACTCAAAATAAAGGGGAAAAAGTGATTCCGAATTAAATAAATTTTAGACGCTTTGACACAACTTTCTTTTTCAATTTTTAAGAGTCGAGGAAAAGCTGAAGATGACTCTAGTCGCCTTCGATTTTTAATGAGCCTGAAGTGACAAGTGCTCAGATGGACCTTTTCCTTTAAGGAGTCTGAAAAGGAATGAAAGAGAGTACTCTGGAAATATAGACAGAGGGATTACCAAACCAATCACAAAACTACATAATACTTTTTACGGTACGGCAATCAACCTTCCCGAATGTTGTGTTTAGTGCATTGCAATTGATAGGGTGGCAGACACGACTTCCTAAGGATAAAGGATATAGCCTATTGTGGTCCCCCAATATATACTCGATGGTACGTGGGAGCACAAGTCCGTACTATTACTTGTCGTCTCAAAGAGGAGAATCACCCAACCTATGATGAAAGTGATAGTTACCAGGCTTTACGACGCCGGAATACATCTCTAGCCTAGACTTCTAAACGTTGTGCATTAGGTTCGGAAGCGTTTTTATGTTCATTGAATTTATTTTACAGTTGATATCTCTTAAGAAGTTTTCCTTTAAGGTTCAGCGCGTGACGTAGATATACAATTCCTAAAATGCAATCTAAGATGATAAACAATCATTTATTCTTCTTTTTGCAATGAAAATCCTAGCTACTGAGGAAAGAGAAGCGAGATTCTTTCAACATAAAGCAGAGAGCACACACTAAATGCATTGTCCTAAATCAAAATCAACAAGTAGTGTAAACGCAAATGCACACGCATGTATTTGTTTTCCACTTTCTTAATGTGTGAATGACAAAAAGAATGCTAGGTACAAATTTGAACTATCTTTTCAAAGCGACAGTACTAACAATTTTCTCTTCAAAAACGAAAGGAAGACAATGACGACACTTTGCGATTTTGAATTGAAAAAAACTTTCGACACTTGAAAAACTATTAATTCAAATCAAATACAAGAGTAACAGTGTAATCAACCATCAAGAATAGTAGGATTCTTTTCTTTGACTGAAAACGACACTTGCGACACTTCCAAATCAAAAGACAACAGTTCGACTAAGCTACTTCTTTGTAAAGGAGAACTGTAAATGGCGAACAATAAATAAAAACATTCACAATTATTTGCACAATGGAGGCGTAAAAATTCAAAGGAAGGGAGTTTCCACAGTGGTATACTGATCACAGATAGCAAAACTCCTGAATAAAGCTGAAGAGAGTGAACAAAAAACCAAAATCTAGGGGCAGAAACAGTCTTATCTGATCATCACACCTGTAACACAAGGAAACAGGGATGCATCTCACCTACTACACACAGGAGGTGTGATGCATCCAGATTTCCAAGAGGAGAAGGTGCGATGGTCTAGGGACGAGACTTCAACTTGGTTTTTGGTCACAACTTACAGCTTAGTTTAGGGATTTAGGCCGAGCTAATGAATTTCAGTAAATACAAATCATAGGGGTTGATCTAATGAGGTTACTTGAGCCACCACCAGGGCAATTGGGATGTTTGCAAATCAATTGTTCAGTTTATAAACAAAACCTAGAGATGGACTAAAGCAGCATTGATCTACTTTGCATTTGCATAGCAAATGCAGTTCGAAGGCTAGCTGGCTTAACTTCATGCTTCGTCTGTAGTTTATAAAGCAAACAAATATAGACAAGCAAACAAGCTATTCGATCCCCAGTGGAGTCGCCATTTTGTTATCGGGAAATCTAGTGTCCATTTAGAGCTACTAGTCCCACTAAGATGGGTAGCTATCTTAGAAACAAACAAACTAAAGTTACTTTCTCTTTCCTTTATGAGAAGTAGATAGGAGAGGAGCAAAGAATACCAACCTTAATCTTTCATTTGGTTCCTTGCTTGTTCTTTCTCCCCTCTGATAGATCTTTGTCGCTCCTTCCTTTCTTACCCCGCTTCAAAGAGTACCTGTAAAGTCAAAGCATCATAATACCTTCAAAGTACTAGGATCTACAATCATAAACAAAATAGGACCAGATATATATTGACCACACAAATTCATATATCATCAAACATACAAGAATGTGGAGGAAAACTCGAATAGCTTTATTGATAGAAAGAGTAGAAGAGAGGATTACAATCCATTGACCTGACCCAGCGTCATCCTCCCAGCATGAAAGCCCCTCTTCACCTCATGAAAAGCTTAGATCACCGAACACTATGAAATTCCACCAAGAAACTAATAACACTTCCTTACAAGATACATGGTTCCAGCCTTTGGATCTCTGGGATGAGGGATCCATATATAGATGTTTGTAGGGGGGTGAGTCAACTTCTAGGATTTTGATTAGTGTCCTCTCTTTGATAGTTCTTGGTTCCACTTGGAGATTCATGATCTCTTACTCATCCCTGGGTGAATTCAAAAAGGCAAGTGTCACAGGAGAAGTTTCTGTAAGATTCCATGATCATTGACCTTGCAAACTGTCTCTGCCATTTGTCTACTCTCACCCATCACACCCTACAGAAGGGGTTTTCAGTATGCATCACAATTTTTGCATATGGCAGGTGAGATGCATCACACCCTTAGCACTGAGTAGTTTGTATGGTCCAGTTTTGACCAGTTCTTAGCAGTTTTCCATGGATAACTTTTAGGAGATGATGTAATCAGCTGACCTTGTTCCTTTAGAGTGAGAAACAACACTTTTAGGGACTCAGAAGACCTTTTTTTATGGACATATATGATTGGGTTGCAGTACCTGATGAGCCCCAATTTTGGTACAATTCGGGCTCATTTTGGCCTACTTTACTTGCTCAAACCATTCATCTTTATTTTCTTATGCATGCATTTCTTAGTTA
>APFE030672277.1:137226-220045 GCA_000404065.3 Pinus taeda
ACAAGAGCTAGTACTTGTGCATATAGCACCGTCGCTTCCAAGTTTGTACGAACAACCGGGTTGATAAAATGAGAGACAGGAAGCCTCAGGAGTTGTAGCATTATTCCTACAATACTGGAGCTCACCAGTACCCAAATATGTCTATAACACACGTTTGGCCCAGAGTGCACTTATCAAAGCAGTATGCTAGTTCTTCTGTTCAAAAAAATGGTCATCTTAATTATGCGAATAAGGTTTTTATTTGTTGATTCAACCAAACCATTTCCCCAGGGATAGTAATTAGATTCTTGTTTAAAAAAAATCTCATTCTCCAATGACAATTCATAACGTATTAATGATGAAAAGTATGTTGCATTTTCAAAGAAAAGTGATGTAGGAATACCAAACCTAGTTATGATGTTTTGTTGTAGAAAATGAATGACTTCCTTTTCATTTACTTGTTTGATAGGAACTGCCTCTAACCACTAGGTGAGGTAATCTGTCATTGTGAGGATATATTAGTGTTGCTTCGACTAGTGTGGGAAAATCTCTCTTATAGCATCAAGGCCCTGTGCTTGGAATGGTTATTCAACTTCTACTAAGAGCAGTGGGGCAGCTGATCTTTTATCACGTTCATGGATTTTTTGATAAGCTTGGAATTTGCGGACATAAGCATGAAAATATTTGAAGAGCAAGGGCCAATAATAACTGGCCTTCATAACTTTATGTGTTGTGGTGTTGCCCGTGTAGTGGCCACCTTTCATCCCATCATGTATTTCCTTAAGGACCTTCTTTATATCTTGAGGCTCAAGGCACCTTAGAAGAACACAATTGTGGTTCTTCTGGAAAATCACTCCATGGATAAATTGAAATGATAGAGCCTTTAAATGAATTGCCCTTTTTTGTTTATTTGAGAAGTGCGAGGGCAAGGTGCCATGTTCCAAACATTGTCATAGATCTACATACCAAGGCATTGTGGAAGTGGCGTGAGGAACGTGATCAATATTATACATTTTTATTTCCGGCCCCCATCATGAAATATCTGGTTCAGGAGTGTCCTTTTATTCAGCTGATAGTCTTTATAGGTTGTGATTCTTTATAGTATGAATTGGTTTAAAATTCATATTATATCCTTGAAGATAGATCATCCAATTAGCCCTTTTCTCAAACATCTCTTGTTGTATGAGTGAGGTTCTCACTATTAGATGAGGTGCGAACAAAGTTCTATGTGGTCTAAGTAAATAAGGCCTAAAATACTTCATTGCTTTGTATAATTCATATGATTTTTTATCAATGGCAGGGAAATTAAATGTTTGGCCTTGTAGACTAGTGCTCATAAAAGTGATAGGTAGCTCATTTCTTTCACTGTATTTATGAGTTAATATAGAGACAATTGACAAATACAAAGCAAATATATGGAGTAATAAATATTGTCCATAGTTTGGACTGAATAGTACAGGTGCGTCAACGAAAACCTTTTGATATGAGAAAAAGTGTCTTTCTCCTGCTTGTCCCATATGTATACAACATCTTTCTTGATCATCTCCTATACATGATTGACTATATGCCCATAATGAAAGATTAATTCTATGAGGAAATTAAATTTTCCCAAGAAAGAGTGCATGGTTTTCTTGTTCATCGGAAACACGATCTGTTTGATAAGCTTGACCCTTTCAGGGTAAATCTTGATACCACCCTTCACTATGACGTGATATATTATAATCACTTTAGACACACCAAAGACACTCACTCTTTTTGGGATTAAAAGAAATAACATACTTCTAAGATCGCTCAAATAAATTCTTTACATGATGTACATGACCAAACCTTTTCTTTGAAAACATAGTAACATCATATAAATAAACAACGACACTTTGACCTATAAGGCCACCAAAGGCGATATACATCACTCTTTGAAAAGTTGCACAAACATTAATTAGTCGAAATGACATTCGCTTAAAAGCAAGAGTTGCCCATTTGGCCTAGAATGTAGTCTTCAATCTGTCCAATTCCACTACTAGCACTTTATTATACCAATAAAATCGATCTAGTAGCAAAAACGTTTTAGATCAAGATAATATCTAGAGTATCTGCTCCATGGATGGCACTGGATAGTTAACTATGTTAAAAGCTTGGTTAAGATTCCATAAATTAACACATAAGAGTATTTCACCAGACTTATTTCTAACTAGGACCAAGTTGAAACCCATGTGGAATATCTAACTTTGAAAATGATCCAGGCATCCAACAACTTTCTCAATTCTTTTTGGATGAGAGGTTCCAGTGTTGGATGAACATTTTGTAGTTTATGTTAGAACTATTTCACCCCTTCTTTTATAGGAAACACATGTTGGATGATACGAGTGTCATATTTTTTTAGATCATTGTATGTCCAAGATAACACATCTTGACACTACTTGAACAGGTAAATAAACGCTTGTCATTCTTGTGGGGAACAACGTGTACAAAGGTTCACACACTTTGGATCTTGTGGGGTTCCAAGGTTGACTTGTTCAAATGTGAACTTCAAACTTTGATTCTTTATGTTAGTAGGCCCTCTAAATTGGTTTTTTAACTCATATAATCTCTCCATGGACACCACACATTTTGGCATATTGTTTCCTTTTGGCGCTTGTGATACTTCCTGCAGATCCTGCTCATGCTCATCCCCCTCTATGATGACATCTTTGAATACATCAACAATCATGATAAAGTGTAGTATCTGTTGGTCATCATTGAAAATGTGTAAATTAGTAACATTGTTAGGTAGAAATGGTTTATATAAAATTTCAATAGAGAAACCATTTGTGAATGGCAACATCCTAGCAGTAGCATTTTCCAATATATCTCTTGTCACATTTCTAACTCTTAGAAGAAAAACAATATTGAAAACTTTGAAATGATTTATCAAATGCCATACCTCTTGCTAGTAGTTTTTGTGATGAGGTGAAACAAAGTGTATAACATCTCTTACCAGACGAGTGACTACCTCTGAGTCACTGATTACCTTTAGGAGCTATACCTTCAAGTCTATAACTTTCTTCAATTCGAGTATGGGTGCTTCATATCCTACAATATTATAGTGCGCTTGAACTCTAGATGGCATGAAAACATATGTTTCTTGTTATGTGGGTCTGTGAGGACAAAACCAGCTTTGGAACCATCCTGCATATTAGAACCATCAAAATAAAGAGTCCAAAAATTGCAGGCTACTAAGCTATTTCCTGTATTATTATTTCTACTAATACTAGCATTACTACTATTAGGTACATATATTACATATTTCATTTACACCAAGTAGAGAAGGAAGGAGTTCCAGTTGTGTATCTGGTGGAATGGGCAATGGTTGTGCAAGGTATCTGACGTGAGTTTCTAGAAATCGGTTCCCAAAAATTAAATCTACGAAAGCAACATGGTCATTTTTCCCTACAAAAGGTGTAACAATGTGTTTCATGTAAGCTTCTTATTCCACCCACATTTGGTTATTTTTGCCCCTGTACAAAAGACATAAATGTGACCAATAAGTAGAGAAATGCACTTGTAATTTTCTTGGCCATTCTCTACTTAGAAATACACTGTAGGCTTACGAGATGTCCAGAATCACTCTATTTATACATTGGTGAAATTGTTGATCATATGATTATAAGTAAATAAGAACATTTTCATGTTCACAAACAACTTGGAAAAGAGACCCGTCCAACTGAATAATCTGTGGATTGGTCTTATCCCATTTGGCATTTATTTTCTTGGTAATAGATAATGGAATTATCTTTATGTATGCACCATAATCAACTAACGATTGTGAACGAAGGGAAATGAGTATTAGTTTATAAGATCAGAGTGTTAGCAACTGATTCTAGGGGACCAAATGACTTACCAATTTCCTTTTAGGAAGAAGAAGAATTACCACTCGATGAAGATTGGATAAGGGCTTGCAAAAGAAGTTCCCACTAGCTTGCTATTATTTTGAGCTCTAAGATTGAAATATTTGAATGAGCTTTCTTCATATATTCCACTATGTTATATTCTAACATAGTAGGCATCATCAAAGTGTATGGAGGGGTAACTTTGTTTTTCACTTTTGGAATTGTACACTTGCTTTTACTGTAGGCAGAAGTCCTCTTTGTTGTGGTAGCATCTCTCGATTTGTTTTTAGTTTGATTGATGGGTGGTGTGATTTTCCTTAATAGACGTTCCCTCAACTTTTGCCTCATTAGCTCATCTTCGAGAATAGACCCTTGACTCCTAAACTTGTATCGGTTTTTTTTCTTCTATGCTGGGACCTCACTAAGTGGTCATTCCTCAATATTTCTATTTTTAATAGTGAATGCACAACTAAAAGTATTTATTTCATGTTCAACACCTATAGTTTCTTTAACCGCAAAAAAATATTCCTTTTCTTCTGTTTGCTCAGTCTGGTTATTTGAAAGTGCTAAGTCAATAATGTGCACAACCAGAGAATTCATGTTGTGATTCCACTGTGGTAATGCATTTCTCAGTGATGTTGTTGATGAAAATAATAATATTGTTCCATGCCCATGCTTTTGACATTCAACATGACATTCGAGCCCTGTTCTGACTTAACCCACTAATTACTATTGTTGTTGTTGTTGTTGTTGGTAGGCCTTCTCATGAAGTTAAATTTTGGTGCTTATTGTTGACAATGGTATCTATTGTCCTTTATTTTAATTCAGCCAACTCATTGGATAAAGTCTTGATAGTCTAGGTCAAGATTTCTAGATCAGTGGCTTCTTTATCTTTGGCCTTACTGAAGAGTCCTGTAACATTTTTCCTCTCTTCTTGAAGTCTTTGGATGATTCATCGTCAATGATGACTCCAATTTCACACAATTCCTTTTCAAATATGATGGCTTCTTTAAAATTCAATGCCAAAGTTTCTTTCACAGTTCTCTCCAAAAACTGTGCAATGCTTGTTGGCAAGGCAAAAGCGTCATAATCAATTGTGATGGAGGCATGAGGTTTCATATCTATGGGAATTTTTTCCAATGTGTGATTGAAGCTTTGATTAAAATATTTAACCTTTTCTTTCTTCTCTAGCTTTATATTAGCTAACTCCTTTAATAACATGGTTGGGGTTTTTTTATTAGAAAATTCTTCAAGAAACAACATTTTAAACCCCTTCCAATTCTGAATTGAATTTGTAGGAAGACTAGGGTACCAAACAATTGCTATACCATCTAAGGTACAAGGAAATAATTTACATTCAACTTCGTCATAAGGTAAATTTATCATTTGTAGGTGTATATAGAAGTTATCTAAATGGTCTTTTGCTTTGATTTACTTATCAAGGTCATACTTCGTTAGCATCTTTTCAAAGTGTCTTGGTAGATTATGTAAAATACATGCAAGAGTGAGTGGACCTTGAGACATCCAATCAAAATCTTGGTCGGCCATGTTCTTGTCTCTATGCTCCTCCTCTTCTTCAGAATCTGAGGAATTTTCATCGTGACCGACAAACCCGCAGAAAGTGTCATCTGAGGGCACAACATTTTCCATGTCCCCCTCGTTGTAAGATGGAGGTTGCTTTGGTTGTTCTGTGTTATCTGCAGATTCTGCTAACTCTTCAAGGCTGGTGAAAACTGGATCTTCCACTATAGGGAAAACTATATCTATAGAAGTTATTTATTTATTCCTTGGAAAGTAAGAAATATTATGTGCTCTAGGAATTAATCCAATGGACTTTGCAAAGTGATGGGTCATAGACTAGATTTCCTAGATGTGCTTGTAGGAAAATTCACAAGTTTGTTCCGAGTCAGGATAAGAAGATCCGCCTGGTTTAGGAATATGAATCATATAAGTGTTGGAAATTTTGTTTCCTTGATGAAAATAAATATGATGTGGGTGGGTGGAGTTTTCAGCCATAAAATCGTAGTTGTCCTCCTAGTTCTAGAAATATATTGATAGTGCTGGACCTACCAACATTCAAAGGAGTCTCCACGATATGCAATCCCAATTATACCTCTCACCATTTGGGATAGGAGACACATCTATAATACAGTGTGGTTTCCATCTACTTAAATATCTGGCTTGGCTTTGAGTGTTAGCAAGAGAGTGTTATGCAACTAGCTCACAAAATAGAAGAAGAGATAGATCAACGACTTCAAAATCAGTCTCTTTGAGGGGGAAACCTCGTTTACATTACACAAATGAATAATTCTTGTATGATTCAAATAAAAAAACCTCCTTTCTGTATATAGGAGTCTAAGGGGTCACAATATAATCAAAGATGACATAACAAGAAAAATATAAGTTCACAACAATAATAATAGTGGGTTTCTATGAGGCACAATAATAACAATATGGGGATAAGAGGGGCACAATAATAACAATAAGAGCTACAATGACAATAGTAATGTGCGAATCACTAGAATTATAGGGACCTAACATGCCCCTCTCCTTCAAAAAAAAGTGGTTTCATCAACACTTGAGTAGTTTTGGATGCTTCTGTATAACATTCTCATCCTCCCATGTGGAATCTTCAGCGGGTAAGGTCTTCCACTTGATGATATACTCTGAAATTGATCAATTTCGTAGCTATTGAGTTCTTTCTTCTATGACTACTTCAAGTTCCAGTATGATTTTTCCTTCCTTGTCAACTCTTGGAAATATTGTTTGAACTAGGAGCTTGTCACCAATAACCTTCTTTAAGAAACATGGAAAGGTGGGTGCACTCGGGAAGCTGCAGGAAGCTCCAATTTGTATGCCATAGTACCAATATTTTGCAACACCTTGTATGAAGCATAATACTTTGGTGATAATTTATTATCCTTCCTAGCTTGCTTGAGGTACATTTGTTTATATGGTTACAACCATAGAAATACCCAGTCACCTACATCAAAACTTCTTTCCCTGCGATGTTGATCTGCCTGTTGTCTTATTCTATTCTACGCCAAAGTGAGGTTATCTTTTAAGAGTTCGAGAACTTGTTTTGATGCTCGATGTGATATTCCATTGCTTGAACCTTAGAATTTTCTCTTAAATATGAAGTGAAGGACGGTGGATGATATCCATAAAGTGCCATAAATGCGGTCATTTTTGCTGCATTATGGAAGGAAGTGTTATACCACCATTCATTGAGATATAACCATTTGACCCATTGTGTCTATTTATCAGATATAAAGAAATGAATATATCTTTCTAAACATTTGTTTACTATCTTAGTTTTCCCATCAGATTGAGGATGATAAGATGAGCTATGAGCTAACTGAGTATGAAGATAAGAAAATAATTATGTCCAAAAATTTCCAGTGAAAATGGGATCTTTGTCGCTTACAATAATCTTTGGGTTTCCATGTAGCTTTTGAATTGTTTCCATAAATGCAATAGAAATCGTATTGGATTTAAATGAATGAGATAATGCACAAAAGTGTGCATACTTGGTAAGTATGTCAACTACCACCATGATGACAATCTTTTCTTTGAACATGGGTAAACCTGTGATAAAATCCATTGAAACCTCTTCCCATTGTTGGTTTGGAATGGATAAAGGTTGTAATATCAATGGGGTATTAATTGTTTCAAGTTTATTTTGTTGGAAAACCAAACATTCTGCCACAAAATTTTGAATATCAGATTTAAGGTCATCCAAAAAAAATTCCTTCTTAACCCTATCATAAGTTTTTTAAAATATTGAGTGCCCTCCAAAGGGAGAGGTGTGAAATTCCATAACAATATTTTTTTTGAGTTGGGAATTCTTACATAGGTATAAGCGATCTTTGTACCATAATGAATCATTTTTCCAGCTAAATGTATCATATGTATTGGGATTTTGTTGTAGCTTTTGAATGAGTGCCCACACTTCTTCCTCATTATTGCATTCATCCCTTGCTTTGTTTATCCAATTTGGTTGGATAATAGAAATGGTGCAAAGCAATGCTTCCACATCCTCATCTTTTCTCGAGAGTGCATGTCCCACAACATTTTGCTGCCCTTTTTTGTTAATGATTTCAAAGTCATAACCCAACATCTTTGTGACCCATTTTTGCTGCTCTTCTAAAGATAGTATTTGTTCTAAAAGGTAGTTAAGACTATCATGGTCCACTTTTACCTTGAAGTGTCTTCCCATTAGGTAGGGTCATCATTTCTTAAGCATGTAGTATTGCCAACATTTCCTTCTCATAAATATCTATGTGTAAATACTTTACTTTGATTGGATGAATTTTGAAAGAAATGGGTCTTTCTTCTTGCATGAAAACAACACCAATTCCATTTCCTAAGGCATCACATTCCACAATAAAGGTTTTTGTGAAGTCTGGTGTAGCTAAGACCTGTGCTTGGTACATTGCCTCTTTAAGATGTTCAAAGGCCTTTGTTGCTTCTAGAATCCATGAAAATTCATCTTTCTTCAACAATGTTGTTAGAGGTGCTCCTATTCTCCCATAATTCTTAACAAACGTGCAATAATACTTTGTCAACCCAAGAAATCCTCGAAGATTCTCTATGGATGTGAGGATTTTCCATTCTTTAATGGCTTTAATTTTGCTAAGGTCTACCTTAACACCTTTATGAAATATAATATGACCTAGATATTCCACCCCTTGTACTCCAAACAAGCATTTGGAGGTTTTGCATATAATTGTTTCTCCTCCAATAGTTTGATCATCCTATCAACATGTTGAACATGATCCTTCCAATACTTTCTATAGATTAGTATATCATTAAAAATACTAACAAAAATTTTATAAGGAAGGGTTTGATGAATTAAGGGTTTGAAAATGGAATTCATCAAACCTTGAAATGTATGAGGTGCATTGGTAAGGCCAAAAGGAATGACCAAAAATTCATAATGACCCTCATGAGTTCTAAATGTCGTTTTCAGAATGTCTTCAATCTTCACTCTAATTTGATGATATCCTGAATGAATATCCAACACGGTGAAGTAAATTGATCCATGCAATTCATCCAATAATTCATCAATGATAGGAATGGGAAATTTATCTCTAATAGTGAGCTTGTTGAGCTCCCTATAATCCAGAAACTTGTGTCATGATCCATCCTTCTTGTGCACCAATACTACTGGAGTAGAGAAAGAACTTTCACTAGGTTGAATTATACTAGCCTCTAGCATTTGTGAAACCATACGTTCGATTTCACCCTATTGGGCATAGGGATATCTGTAAGGCCTCATGTGTGGAGGAACACTTCCTGGAATGAAATGAATAGCATGATCATGATCACAAATAGGTGGGAGGCCTTTGGTAGTCTCAAATACCTTGGAATGACTGTCCAAAGGCTTTTTGGAGATCTGGAGAAATAGATGATTTCAATGTGGGAACCTCTAGCAATTATAATTGAGAAATTATGCCTCGTTGTTCTTTATTTAGAAGCTTTGTCATTCCATTAGGGCTAATTATATTTCCTAGTTTCCCTGTGATACCCATTAATTCAACTTCCTTTCCTTACGAAAAAAATTGATGAAAAGTTCTCGAAAATTAAAAGTTATCATACACAAAGATTGCAGCCATTGAACTCCTAGTACCACATCAGCACCACCCATTGAAGTGGAAATCATTGGGCTATTCAATACATATTATCCCATGGATAGCTTCATATTATGGCACTTTCCAGAGAAATTTATGGTTCCTCCACTTGCAACGATCACTTGACACTCTAGCGCTGGATATAGGAAGCAATTCAATTCCTTGGATATCTTACAATGAATAAAATTATGGGTATTGCCTGAATCAATCAACACTATCACCTTTCTCTTCTTGATATTTTATTCTATATTGATAGTTTGAGGAGTGGTAATTCTGGCCAATGCATTACAAGATATGGTTGGAAGGATTTCTTCTTTCTATAGCGTTTGTTCCTGGTGTATATCCTCTTCTTTAGGCATTTCCTGTTCCTTTTCTTCCTCCTCCTCACAATCTATGTAAAATAATTTCTTCCCAGTACACTTATGACCTTTGGTGTATTTTATATCACAACTGTAACAAAGTCATTTGCTCTTTTTTTTTCCAATTGTTTTTGTGTTGACCTGGTAGGTTATGGAAGGCTAGGGCCAACGACACTTCCATATTTATAGTTGTGAGTGGTAGGCTTCCTTGTTGCCATAATTTTTCTTTCCATTTTTCTTGCCAACTTGAATGCCTTCACTAATGAATTAGGTTCCCAAAGGTGAACCTCATGTTAGATGTTATCACTTAAAGTCCCTATGAACACAACAATCCTATGCTCCTCTGGAATATCTTTTACCCTTATATTCAATTTTTGGAAGTCCTCAATGTCCTCCATCATTGAACCCTTTTGTTTTAAATTTATCAATTGGCTAAAAGAAGTGTTTCTTTTTGTATCCTCATAATGTGCTACCATTTCTTCCACAAAAAATTCCCAAGTGACAATTTGTTTATGAGAGAAAAGCCATTGATATCATACAAATTGATTTGGTCCCAAATATAAAGTTTCAATGTATACCTTTTGTGTGTTTTCCACATTACGGAGATCGAAATATTGCTCCAACTGTAGTATCCATGTTACGGGATCCTTGCCATCAAACTTCCTATATCAGTCTTTGAAACATGGTGGGTTATCAATCCAACATTACAGTCTATGAAATCATTATTAACATTTTTTTTGTTCTCATCATGAGTTTCCTTTACTACCCTTTTTGCCTTAGTAAGCATTTCTTGTAGCAACTTTGTCAAATCTATGTTAAAATCTTCCATATTTCCTTTTATGTTTTTCTTCTATACAATCCATCTTAGCTTCCATGCCATCCATTTTAGATTCCACGCTGTTATCACCTGGTTTGAACCTCATGCTAAAGGAAAGCAATGCCAGGGTAACCACAAACCACGCTTAGCCAAGAACCTAGCCCTACTAGGTCGGGAGAGAGCTCTCTCTGTAAGGATCTCACCTAAGATGACTGGATTAGGAAAAGGATTTTAGGCTAGGTATAGTAGCATGAAGTTTTGATTGGACTTTGAAGGGGTTTTGCTGGATCAGAAGGAGCTGGACAATGTAGGTCTAGCGAGTTAGGTCAAAATTGCAGGGTGTTCAATGGGGCAAGGTAAGAATAAGATTTAACACTCTAGGGCTTCATGGGTGAGTTGTTTAAGATAGGTGAGAGGCTACGAAGAGCATGTGATTACCATGGATCCTTCCCAAACTATAGAAAACATATCATGGTGAATATTTTCCCAAAGCAGAGCACTGATGTAATGAATTATGACTGTCAACTTGAAAGCATTCACTTATAAGCAATGAAATGATTAACGAAATCCAGAAAAAATACTAACATATTATCGCAAAAGAAAAAAACTATACTAAAACTCCATACCACATGGATCCCATAAAAATAGCTGCAATTCTTATTAATCTCCTCCTAAACTACTACAAAATGATGTACAATCAAAGTCTGAGCATCCAACTGAGTTCAACCCTTTACAATGAGAAAGAAGAAGAAGATATAGGCTTTGTTTCAACCTCCTCCCATCCTTAGGGGTTGAATCCCTAAGATGAGGAGCTAATCTAACCAACACTAAACAAGAGATAGGAATATAGGCATCTTAACAACTTGCCTCTAAAAGTGAAAAACTGATTCATTTGAGCTCAAATTGACTTTTAATGCAATGAATCTCCCATATACTACTAATTATACATCATATTTACATGCCAAGCCATAATTTACAATGGTACAACGTCCTCCATGAGAGAAATTCCATGAACACAGTCAAAAAACTGGAAAAATAGCCATCATGTGCAAAATATGCCCTACGTGCAGTGCCACAGGCCCAACGCACAACGCCTCTTTCAGGTCCGTTTTGGAGGCCTTCCTGGCATCAAAATTGAGCTCATGATATCTCATTGGAATTTTCTTCAAGTCTACTTTCCTAAAAGCCTGGAATGTCTTCATTTGAAGCTCATTTGACCCCTCAAAACTTGGTCCTCTCAAGATTTCTTTTATGTGTCCAAAAAGTGGCAGAAAGGTCATTTTTAGGGTGTTTTTTGACCTTTTGGTGGACTAATCCTACCGCCAAAACTTACCAAATCCATAAAATGCATGTACTCAGTGCTACAAATCCAAAAATGCAAACCATTTGTGCATTGGATGCCCCTAGGAAAAGAACAGTGCCAGTGGCACTGCAAGTTGAGCTCAATTTTCTGTGTTTAAAATTTTAAAATTTGCAAGTGACAAAAAACTTTTCAAAACTTGACCAAAATTGATGAAAAGCACCATCATCAAGTATCCTGATGAGCTAAGGAATATTTGGCAAGAAACCTAAGCCTATCCTCCTCTTTTTTGCCCTTTAGAGCCCGCCTTAGCCTAGCTTTCATCTTTTTGACCCTCATGTTTCAAATTTTCTTTCGGGTCCTGTAGTTGTAGGCCATGTGCCTGATCATCTGATAGTCTCTATTGGCCTTCTGCAATAGCTTCTCAAGGTGCAAATGGACTCTCTCAAGCCAAGTCTCTCTATCCTCTTCAATTTCCTTCTCAATAGGAGACAAAGTGACTTGTGTGTCCTTGTCACTTTGTCATTTTACCTTGAGCAGTTCTGGCTCCATGAGGACTTGTTTGTCACTCAACTACTTGTTCTCTTGTTCCAAATATGTGATTACATACTTGGCCCTCTCCAAATTGTCCATCAAAGCTTGGACTTGAGCTTCCTTTTCCTGTATGATGATGTCCTTTATTGTTTCTTCATCCTGAGCCTCTAAGTCAATTATTTCCATGCCATGATCAGTATAACATTGCTCCAGCTCATCATGATCTATCAAATCAAAGTCTCCTTCTTTCTCCTCATCATTAAAACTCTCCCCCGACATCTTTTCCTTCCCTTTGTGCAGCTGCTACGCCTGTACCTATTGTGTTGACGAAGAAGGCAAAGCCCCTTCCACACCTTGTGGAGCTAGCATTTGCCTATGGGTTGACAAAGAAGGCAAGGTCCCTTCCACATCCTCTGGAGAAAAAACTTGCCTATCAGCTGCAAATAATCTCCTTATGCCCCTCTGATATGTCATGTAAGTCAGGGGTACCTCAGTAGCTCTACTCTCTTTGGCCTCCTCATCTGTTTTCACCTGAGTACTACTAGAATATCCCCTACTTCTTGAGACACTAGTGGAGGAATTTGAGGACCCCTGAAGATGTCATGAGCAATAAATGTCTCCCAAGAGATGTTGAGGAGGCTAAGATGATGAAGAAAACTCATCTTGATCAGTGAATAATGATAGAGACTGCTCATTTGCTGAGGGTATGGCTTGTTCTGCACAAAATGGGCCATCTTCTCAATATTCTTGAACAAGAAATAAGGCAAATTTAACATCCTCACCCTCGTAAAATGCATGAGGAGCCTGATGTGATAGGTGTACAACCTGGAAAATCTCCCCTGACAAGTGAAATATTTCATGATGATTTTCATCATGGGGACATACTTGTCTTCAGGAAATCTGAAAGGAAAAAGTCTTTTCACCTCATTTTTGTACCGGGGTTTGATATAAGGCTCATAATAATGTTCATCCAGGTCCCGTGCCTTGTACCACTTCTCCCCTACATTTGGAATCCTGGTGGCATCTGCAATGATGAAAGGTGAGACTGTGAATGCCACCCCAGCAAGAGTCACCATTTTGTCCTGAAGATGGGCTACAAAAAGTCTGATGAGCTCAGACTGGTGTTGAACTCTCTACCTACTCACAGAACTCATAACAGCCAAGATATCTAAATCAAGTCACAGCCAACTAAGAGCCCTGTACTTCTCTAAGGTTTGATGGCTCTTCCCTGATAATTTTACCTCCCTTGTGTGCTTTTCTCTAATGCCGAGGTCTATCTGTCGAACTTTCACTGCTTATGTTTTCCTCGTCCTCATAGTCTCAGTCCTCTCTATCCATGATTGCAGGGTTTGAGGTTGTATTAAGGGAAGACAGGGCAATCTTGAAGTTTTTTGAAGTTTTGAGGCCTTTCTAGCCCTTCTGGTCAATGCGCAGCACCAACCTACAGATGCGTAGTGCCACCTCTACAAGTGCAACACAGTGTAAATTTACATTGTGAAAATCTCTAGAAGTGCAGTGCCAGAACCAGACGCACAACACCAAACCCTCAACACACAGCGTCGACCCTCCTACCTGAAACGCACACCGCCAGGCTGTAGAAGCGCAACACCACTCTACCACTGCTCCAAACGTGTAGCACCACCCTCCAGAAGTGTAGCACCACTCCTCCTTTGCCCAAAACTTACTTAACCTTTCCTCTTCTCCTCACTTTTTGACTCCTTGATTGCCAAATGAGAATGATGAGCTTGAAAATGAATTGTGAGACCTTATATAGGAGTAAATTTTGTTTTTTCACATGAAAAACCCACTTTCTAATGTTTCTTGACCACCTTCAAAAATCTGTTTTTAATGCCTTTTCTTCTTAGTTTCTTTTCAGGTGGATAATTCTCAACTTGAACTGATTTTTGCAGTGTTTCTTTGTCTTGTAGCAAGGAGAGATTCTTTGGTGCAGTCTGGATCATTTATTACATAAAGTGACTTAAAATTACATAAGAAATACAAATTAACTCAAAATACTCTGTTTTCACCTCAAAA
This sequence comes from Pinus taeda, assembly GCA_000404065.3. Taxonomy (NCBI): domain Eukaryota; kingdom Viridiplantae; phylum Streptophyta; class Pinopsida; order Pinales; family Pinaceae; genus Pinus; species Pinus taeda. The sequence continues at coordinate 151,749 of APFE030672277.1, forward strand.
ACATGTTTTTGAGGTGAAAATTATATTAGTTTAAAAGATAATTATATAGTGACTATGACCTACAAGCCATCACGGTTGACTTATTTATCATCCTCATACCCTTGCTGCCTTTTATTTACACTTTTAAATCATACTCTTGACCTTGGTAATGAACCCTAAGACCTAATGAAACATGATTGCAAATTGACCATGAAACCATAGCTAAAGACAACCGGAAGAAGGGTCAACAAGTATACTCTATGAGGGAAGAATTATATTTTCTGAAGAGAAGACAACCATCAGTGGATCAATCTGACATGACCTAATGAAATGATGTAAAAATTTCAGTATGGGACCCCGAAAATGAAAATGCAAAGAGAAATTTTTGATCCCTGATGTAAGTATGCAGATACTGACACTAACATTGGCCTTATTGGGGATGGCATCTCCTTGGAGGTGTCAAGAACACTGTAGACCAAGTGCCTTATCCATTGGGTAATATGGTCAATCAAACAAAAAAGTGAAAATGACTCAATACAAACTGAAAAATGACTCACAATCGACTCTAAACTTGACTCTAAACAAAATCAACCAAACTTGACACAAATCATTCAAAATTTATAGCCTTTACTTTGGGCCCCAAGCTCAGATGACAGTGTACTTGAAACCTTCCAAGGAAAATCAAACTGGTATATACAATGAAGGTGAAGTAACTTCAGGGAACAACCTCAAGAGTAGTAGTGCTTCAAGAGCCTACCATTCACTGGCCCTCCTGAGCATTCCTAACCATCCATTTGCTTTAACAAAAATGCATTCTATCCTCGATAAGCTGAGATTTTATATGGTCCTTTCCATAAATTGTGAAAATTAACATGCTTTCCCCTTTCCTCATTTCGTGCATCTCACTGCAGCACTACATCTTCTAGCTGAAACTTTTCTTCTTTGGTTTTGTGGTCATAAATTTTCTTTATCTTCTCTTGCAACCAGAAAGTGTTTTGGGAAACCTCTTCCCTTGTTTGCTGAAGGTGAATCGTTTGATTAATTCTACGATGAATATCATCCTCTTCGCTGCCAGCTTCCTGTAATAATCTCATGACCGAGACTGCAAGTGATGTAGGAAATATTGTATCAATACCATAAACCAACTCAAAAGGTGACATACCTATTGATTTCTTGTTGCTCACTCTGTCGGTGCACAAGGCATTAACAGGATTTCGATGCCAATTCTTCTTGTTTGCCTCCAACATTTTCTTGATAATGTTCACCAACGATTTATTTGATGATTCAATCAATCCATTGCCCTGCGGGTAGTATGGCGTGGAATGACCCAATGTAGTATTGTACTTGTTCCAAAACTCAACCATCTTCTTGGACTTAAATGTTGCTGCATTATCTGTTATAATCTTATGAGGGTAACCAAAATGAGACAAGATATTAGATTTTAGAAATTGGATAATTACCATGTCCATGGCTTGCCTTGTCAGAAGGGCCTCAATCCACTTGGTGAATTAATTGGTAGCTGTCAAAATCCATCTATGTTGTGTTGATGAAGTGGGATGGAATTCTCCTATGAAGCCAAGTCCCCATTGCTGGAAAGGTGCATTTATTTCAACTGGCTTCAAAGGAGTAGGAAGAAACTTCCTTTTTCCTTGAAAAACTTGGCATTCATCGTATCCCATAACTATCTTATATAAATCTAAAAACAAAGTTGGCCAATAATATCCTTCTCTCAACACTTTTTTAGCTATTCTTTTCCGAAACAAATGACCACCACAATCACCTCTATGAAAATCATTCGTTACCTGCTAAGCTTCATCTTCAACCAAACAATTAAGAAGAATTCCTCCTGGATCTTTCCAATAGAGAGCACTATTTAAAATGCAGAATTTTGTAGACTTTAGTTTTAGTGATCTACCTTTACTTATTGACATTCCAGGAGGTGGCGAAAGATGCTGAAGAACATAAACTATATCAGAATACCAAGGTGATTTGAGAAACATTTTTGATACTTGTATGAGTGAGCCACCATCTTCGTCCTTTAACATTGCTGCAATGAGATTTATGTCTAGAGCATGCAAATTTGATTCAGCCATCAATTCTGCCAAGCCTTGTCCTTTGATCAGTTTGGTAGGTTTAATCTCATGATCATACTCCAACATTGCTGCTATCCACTTACCTCTTCTTCCCTCTGGATCAGTTTGCATGAGAACATCCTTGACTACCGCATTAGGAACATATGTTATAGTATGTGAATGCATAATGCATACTTTGAAATCCTTCAATGCTTTTATAAGAGCCAATGCTTGTTTTTCAATGATATTGTAACACAAGGTAGCATCTCGAATAGTCCTATTGAAAAAAAATGGGTTGCTCCACCTGATTCCTCTTTTGCATCAACATTGTAGCCATGGTGTGCTCAAATGCAAAGGAAAATAAAATAAAGTCATGGGTATAATCAGGACTACTCAAGACAAGGGCTATGGTCAAAGAAAACTTTACTAAGTTGAATGATTTCATTGCATCCTCGGTCCATTTCACATTGCTGTCCTTTTTCAACATATTAGTTATTTCACATAAATGCTCAGCCAAATTTGGTATAAATCTGCATAAGAAATTCATCTTACCATTGAAAGCTTGAATCTCCTTTTTGTTGTGTGGAAAGTCTATATGCTATATTGCCTCCACCCTTGAATGATCAATGTGAATACCATCTTTGGAAATTATATGACCAAGGAGTTTATCCTCGTCCATGGCAAAAAGACTCTTTTTTGGGTTTAGAGAAATCCCAAACTTCTGACATTTCTGAAAGACAATCCTTAAGTGGTGCAAATGCTCATCATTAGAACCAAAAAATACTATTAGATCATCTAAATAAACTACTAAGAAAACATCCTTCTCATTATCAAAAGCTATGTCCATCGCCCGCTAAAAAGTGGCTTCGACATTCTTCAATCCAAATGGCATTTTGGCATACTGAGAAGTTCCCCACGTTGTTGGGAAGGCAGTTTGTCTTGGTCTTTTTCATGCACCAAGATCTGATTATAGCCTAAGTAGCCATCTAGTAGTGACATCCGTGATGCTCAAACTACTCTTTGCAGAATATGGTTCATCTTAAGAAGAGGGTAATTATCCTTTAAGGACACTTTGTTGAGGTTCTGGAAATCTATGCACAACCTTATTTCTATTGTCTTCTTTCGTACTAGGACCAAATTTGAAATCCAATTAGAAAATCTAATTGGAACAATGATGCCAACTTTAAACAATCTATTTTCCTCTTTCTCGATAGATGGCAATAGCTTTGGATTGATTCTTCTCAACTTCTTTCTAAAAGGTTTTTGATCTGGCTTCATAGGAATAGTATGCTAAATGATATCCTTGTCATACACTTTCAAATCTGAATAACCCCATGCAAAAACATTAGAAAATTCAGAAAGTAATCTAACATGACTAGCCTTTACTTTGGGTGACAATGCTTTAGATAACTTTACAAACTTGGGCTCGTCAGCTGTCCCAAGATTTACATCTTCAACTCCTTTTTGCATGGGAACCAAGGTCAGTTTTCTTGCCACATCATCCCGATCAAAGAGATCCTCTAAACATATGAGACCTCTAGGAATAATATTATCCTTCAGATGTAAAACCTCCATCTGATTTACCTCAATATCTTGTTTATCATAATCACAAACATCATCAATGGAAGCATTCTTAAAATTTCCTTCATTCTAAAAAAAGGCATTAATTTCATTGTCATCCCAAAAAACTTGCCAGTACCTCAGATTATCAAGAACGACAGACCTATGTTTGACATGAATTTCAAATTTGTTGCTCGAACTCATTGGAATATGCAAATTTCTGGCCGTAGTGGCAAGTGAATCTGCAATGATGTTTTGAGTTTGGGGTACTACTATCAAGATATATTCAAGAAAGATCCTCAAAATATCTAGAACTTCATATCTGTAGGCTCTCATCCGGGGATGTTTTTCTTGATATTCTCCTTTTACTTGTTTAATCACCAGCTCTGAATCACCATAAACGGAAATCCTTTTTGCATCCAGTTTCTTCAAAATTTTGAAACCTGTAACTAAAGCCTCATACTCCACTTCATTATCAGAGCAATCAAAAGCTAACTTGTAGGAACATACTCTAACATTACTTGGGACTTTGGCAGGTTGGAAAGTAGGGCTTTGAATCCAAATTCCAATACCAGCACTGCCCTTACCCACAACACCATCAAATTCCATGCTCCAAAGGCCAGCTTCATCTTCTAGATGCTAGAATTATGTTTCTTTCTCCATCTTACCTTTGCTAATTACTTCATTTTTCTACTCTCCACTGTCCTTTTGCTGTTGTGTAGGCTGCTTAGAAGAACTTGCTATTTTTTCTTTTTCTTTATTAAGAACTGCTCTAAAATTTTCCAAAATTTCTAGTACATCATCTACTTCTACAAGACGAATAACTACGTCATTCAATCGACTATCAGAGTACAAAACAAAGGACTCTAAATCAGTATGTACATCATTTATCGGATGATTCACAAGCTTCTCTTTACTAGTGATCATATACTTCATTTTCTTTTCCCGATACAACTTCCTCAATTAACCGAAAACAGGGATGGTAGCATAAGAGAAGTCAAGTTGTAAAGTGCCTTTGAGTTTAGTACCCCACGATCTAGATAAGAGCATACCAAATCGAGGTGGTATATCAGCAACTACCACATCCATCAAGACATTTTTGGCAGCGATTTGATCTAGAGAAACCACCAAATATTTGATGGGACCAATGAAACGAACTCTACCAGAATCAAAGGAGTACAAATCATCATATTTCTGCGTGATATCTAGGCCCAACTTTTCCATAATGGCTTTAGGCATAAAATTGTGGGAAGCTCTAGAATCTAACATAGCATTATGAAAAATATAATCATGTAGTCTAAGACTCAGATAAAAGGGAGGGACTTCGCTATCTTCAGGCTGACCTTCTATGGCTGGACCAAAAATAAGTTCAGGATGATCATCCTCGACATTCACCATGTCTGACAAAGGATCTATTTGCAATATTCTAGATACATGGTGTTTATAATTGCTATTCTTAATAAGCTCATTCAAAGGAAAGGACACTTTTAATTTAGCAATTTCACTTTCTAAATTAAAGGATGAAACTTTTTCTACCTCTTGCTCTTTCGTTGCACTATATTTTTGTTGATTGTTCTTCTCATTTGTAGTGATACTTGTTGATGGTACCTTGCTAGGATTCAGATCAGAAAGCTCTTTCCCTTTCTTCTGAACGTTTGAGGAATCATTCTTTGATTGCAAATCCTTTCTTTTCTGAATTTGATTGACGGTACATCTCTACTACTTAAAAAGTACTGCCTGTGTTGTGCAGTCAATGCATTCATATAACCACGTTGATAATCATCAGATTGAACCTCCAAAACGACATCATTTGCTAAGATGTAATCCTCATCCCTTTGTATGTATGGAACTTCTGTGTATTCATCATCTTAGATAAAAAATATAGGCATACCATCAATAGCAAAAAAGTGATTTGTTTCAATTACCAGATCTTTCTCATCTTCTTCTTCCATTCCTTGAACATAATTCTACTGTAACGAAGTTCTGATCTGCTGTTGTTGCGCTGGTTTCTCTAGTGCTTTTTGTTCTCTCTGCTTGATTCGGAATTGGGGCTGTCGTTGTCCTCTAAAATTTGGATTCCAGATTGGTGGTTCAACTCTATTTGTGATGGATAACCAGTCAACCATCCTCTCCACTATTTGAATCAATGTATCCATAATTACATCTGAAGTAGATGCTTCTTCTTTCATGGTCACTCTTTTCTCAGATCTCATTCTTTCTCTTTTGGCCAACAAGTTTGCTTCTACACTCACCATTCTTTTGTATGTCTTCTAGTGTGGTAGGATCACATTCCCACAATTGATATGCCATATCAACATCAAAACCGTCTGGAAACTTGAGCAAAGCCAATCCCTCTAGTGGTTTAATGTTGGCAGGAATAGTGCTGGATACTACATTAAACCTCACACAATAGTCTTGCACACTCTCATTGACATTTCTTTTGATGTTCTCATACTCGGACAAAATTTGAAGTGGATGCTTTTTCACCTCCTACTGATCCAAGAACCGCCTGTGGAGGATGGGTAAAGTGGTGATAGAAGCTACAGGTAAAGCTTTGAACCATTTTCAAACTTCGCCTCAAAAGCTTTGTACAAACAATCTCATCGTCACATCTTCAATCTCTACTTCATGGAGGTCAAAGAAATCATTCATTTTATCTACATGTTGCTGAGCTGTAATGGCTTGAGTGGCATCAAAGAAAGGTATTTCTGGTTTGATAATCAGTGGGCATGGCACCAAGATTCTGAGGTAAAACAAGGGGTGCATACCAGGTAGCCATAACTCGAGGTGGATTTAGAGCAAGGATTGGGCTACTAGGAGTTGATACAGTAGTTGATGGAGAACTGGGAGTAATAGGTGATTGATGGGGAATGATATGTTGATAGGGAAGTGAAGGTACAAATGGAGGTGGGGAATGAATTTTAGAGGTTCAAGGGAATAATAATGAACTAAGGGTAGCGGACACTACTTTAGAAAGCTCAGGGATCTTAACAGTAGTAAGGGATGATTGAGGGGAATTTAGAATATACTCATCAATTGACCGGTTTGCCTTTTGGAATTCGAGATCTGCAATAAACTCTGGATCTAGAACTATGTCATCAAGTGAACTTTTAGACCTGGTTCTAAATAGGGAAAGGTCAAACGACAGATCAAAGGGAAGGTCTTCTAAAAACAACCACTCATCAGGGCAGGAATCTACTTTTATTGAAGGTGTTGGACTAGCTAACCTTTCTTGTCTTTTGATTCTTCTCAAAATCAAGTTAGGAGTATCCACTACAGGGGTAGGGTTTTGATCTGGATTGGCCCTAGTGTACTTTCTCAAAGCTAGTGTGCTCAAATTGCGAAGTTTTATATACTGCTTTACAACTTTCCAATTCAGCCTAGTAAATTCTAAAACTCATCATCCATAAGCATAAGAATTCAAAGGAAATATACTACCGGGGTGATTAGTCTTTCGTTCCCCAGTATGATCGCCACTATGTTATCACCTGGTTTGAACCTCAGGCTAAAGGAAGGCAATGCCAAAGGTAACCACAAACAACACTTAGCCAAGTAGCTAGCCCTACTAGGCTAGGAGAGGGCTCTCTCTAAAAGGATCTCAGCTAAGATGATTGGATCAAGTAAAGGATTTTAGGCTAGGTATAGTAGCATGAAGGTTTGATTGGATTTTCAAGGGGTTTTGCTAGATCAGAACCAGCTGAACAGTTTAGGTCTAGGGAATTAGGTCAAAATTGCAGGGTGTTCAATGGAGCAAGGTAGGCATAAGCTTGATCACTCTAGGGATTGATGGGTGACGTGTTTAAGACAGGTGAGAGGCTAGGAAGAGCATGTGATTACCATGGATCCTTCCCAAACTGTTGAAAACATATAATAGTGAATATTTTCCCAAAGCAGAGCACTGATGTAATGAATTCTGCCTATCAACTTGAAAGCATTCACTTAGAAGCAATGAAATGATTAATGGAATACACAAAACATACTAATATATGATCACAAAAGAAAAAAATGTACTAAAACTCCATACCACATGGATCCCATAAAAATAGCTGCAGTTCTTATTAATCTCCCGCTAAACTGCTACAAAATGATGTACAATCAAAGTCTGAGCATCCAGCTGAGTCCAACCATTTACAATGAGAAAGAAGAAGAAGATATAGGCTTTGTTTCAACCTCCTCCCATCCTCGAGGGTTAAATCCCCAAGATGAGGAGCTAATCTAACCAACACTGAACAAGAAACAGGAATACAGGCATCTTAACAACTTGCCTCTAAAAGTGAAAAACTGATTCATTTGAGCTCAAATTGACTTTTAGTGCAATGAATCTACCGTCTACTACTAATTATCCATCATATTTATATTCCAAGTCATCATTTACAATGGTAAAACATCCTCCATGAGAGAAAATACATGAACACAGTCAAAAAGTGGAAAAATAACCATCCTGTGCAAAATCTACCCTACGGGCAGCGCCACTGGCCCAACACGTAGCGCCACTTCCAGGTCCCTTTTGAATGCCTTCCTGGCATCCCAATTGAGCTCATGATAGCTCATGTGAAATTCCTTCAAGCCTTATTTCCAAAACAGCTTGAATTGCTTCATTTGAAGCTCATTTGACTCCTCACAACTTGATTCTCTGAAGACTACTTCTGTGTGTCCAAAAAGTGGCAAAAAGGTCATTTTTAGGGTTTTTTTTGACCTTTCAGTGGACCAATTCTACCCCAAAAACTTAGCAAATCCATAGGGTGCATGTACTCATCGCTTTGAATCCAAAAATTCAAACCATTTGTGCATTGGGTGCCCCTAGGAAAAGCACAGCGCCAGTGGTGCTGCGAATTGAGCTTGATTTTCTATGTTTAAAATTTCAAAATTTGCAAGTGACAAAAAACTTTTCAAAACTTAACCAAAATTGGTGAGAAGCACCATCATCAAGTATCCTAATGAGCCAAGGAAGATTCAGCAAACAACCTAAGCCTATCCTCCTCTTTTTTTCCCTTTAGAGCCTGCCTTTGCTTAGCTTTCATCATTTTGACCCTCATGTTGCAAATTTTGTTTCGGGTCCTGTAATGGTATGCCATGTGCCTGATCATCTAATTGTCTCTATTAGCCTTATGCAATAGCTTCTCAAGGTGCAAACTGAATCTCTCAAGCCAAGTCTCTCTATCCTCTTCAATTTCCTTCTCAATAGGAGACAAAGTGACCTGTGTCTCTTTGTCACTTTGTCATTTTACCTTCAGCAGTTCCAGCTCCCTCAGGACTTGTTTGTCACTCAACTACTTATTCTCTTGTTCCAAATATGTGATGACATACTTGGCCCTCTCCAAATTTTCCATCAAATCTTGGACTTAAGCCTCCTTTTCCTGTATGATGATGTCCTTTATTGTTTCTTCATCCTGAGCCTCTAAGTCAATTATTTCCATGCCATGATGAGTATAACACTGCTCCGGCTCATCATCCTTTGTCAAATAAAAGTATCTTTCTTTCTCCTCATCATCAAAACTCTCCTCTGGCATCATTTCCTACCCTTTGTGCAGCTACTGTGCCTGTACCTACTGTGTTGACTAAGAAGGCAAAGCCCCTTCAACACCCTGTCGAGCTAGCATTTGCCTATGGGTTGATGAAGAAGTAAAAGTCCCTTCCACATCTTATGGATTAAATAGTTTCCTATCATCTACAAATAATCTCCTTGCACCCCTTTGATATGTCATGTAAGTACCAGGCACCTCAGTAGCTCTACTCTCTTTGGCCGCCTCATCTGTTTTCACCTGAATACTGCTAGAAGGTCCCCCTGCTTCTTGAGACACTGGTGGAGGAATTTGAGAGACCCCTAAAGATGTCATGAGCAATAAATGTCTCCAAAGAGATGTTGAGGAGGCTAGGATGATGAAGCACAATCATCTTGATCAGGGAAAAATGATAGGGATTGCTCATCTGCTGAGGGTATGGCTTCTTTTGCACAAAATGGGCCATCTTCTCAATATTTCAGAACAAGAAATAAGGGAGATTTAACATCCTCACCCTCGTAAAATGCATGAGGAGCCTGATGTGATAGGTGTACAGCCTGGAAAATCTTCCCTCAAAAGTGAAATATTTCATGATGATTTTCATCATGGGGACATACTTGTCTCCAAGAAATCTAAAAGGAAAAAGTCTTTTCACCTCATTTCTGTACCGGGGTTTGATATAAGGCTCATAATAATGTTCATCCAAGTCTTGTTCCTTGTACCATTTCTCCCCTACATTTGGAATCCTGGTGGCATCTGCAACGATGGAAGGCGAGACTATGAATGTCACCCCAGCAAGAGTCACCTTATTGTCCTGAAGATGGGCTACAAAACGTCTGGTGAGCGCAGGGTCATGTTGAACTCTCTCTACTTGTTCACAGAACTCATAGTAACCAAGATATCTAAAAAAAGTGATAGCCAACTGAGAGGCCTGCAATTCTCTGAGGTTTGATGACTCTTCCCTAATAATTCTGCCTCCCTTGTGTGGTTTTCTCTGATGTCGAGGTCTATTTATCGAACTGTCACTACCTGTGTTTTCCTTCTCCTCATAGTCTCGGTCCTCTCTGTCCATGTTTGCAGGGTTTGAGGTTGTATGAAGGGAAGAGAGGGAAATCTTGATGTTTTTTGAAGTTTTGAGGCATTTCTGGCCCTTCTGCTCAACGCACAGCACCAACCTACAGACACGTAGTGCCACCTCTACAAGTGCAACATAGTGTAAATTTACACTATGAAAATCTCCAGACTCGTAACACTGAGCCCAGATGCACAACACCAAACTCTCAACGTGTAATGACAACTCTCCTGCCTGAAACACACAGCACTAGACTGTAGAAGTGTAGCACCACTCCACCACTACTCCAAATGTGCAACACCACCCTCCAGAAGTGCACGGCCAATTCTCCTTTGCCCAAAACTCACTCAACCTTTCCTCTTCTCCACACTTGTTGATTCCTTGCTTGTCAAATGAGAATGATGAGCTTGAAAATGAAATGTGAGACCTTATATAGGAGTAAATTTTGATTTTTCACTTGAAAAACCCACTTTCTAATGTTTCTTGACCTTCTTCAAAACTCTGTTTTTAATGCCTTTTCTTCTTTGTTTCTTTTCAGGTTGATAGTGCTGAACTTCAATTAATTTTTGCAATGTTTCTTTGTCTTGCAGCAAGGAGAGATTCTTTGGTGCAGTCGAGATAATTTATTACATAAAGTGACTTAAAATTAGATAACAAATAAAAATTAACTCAAAATACTCTGGTTTCACCTCAAAAACATGTTTTTGAGGTGAAAATTACATTAGTTTAAAAGATAATTATATAGTGACTATGACCTACAAGACATCATGCTTGACTTAATTATCATCCTCATACCCTTGCTGCCCTTTATTTACACTTTTAAATCATGCTCTTGACCTTGGTAATGAACCCTAAGACCTAATGAAGACATACCCTATGACCTAATCAAAGCATGATTGCAAATTGAGCATGAAACCATAACTAAAGACAACCTAAAGAGGGGTCAGCGAGTATATCATATGAGGGAGGAATTAGATTTTCTGAAGAGAAGACAACCATGAGTGGATTAGTTTGACATAACCTAATTAAATGATGTAAAAATTTCAGTATGGGACCCCTAAAATGAAAATGCAAAGAGCAAATTTCGATCCCTGATGGAAGTATGTAGATACTGACACTAACACACACCATCCATCTTAACTTCCATGCCTTTATTTAAACCATCCACCATGCCTTTATTTAAACCATCCATCTTAGCTTCTATTATTTTTTTGAGTTGGAATTTTGTTGCACTTGGTCTTGTAATTTTGATATATCATGTTGCATTTCTTCCACTTCTTCATGAGTCATGCTAGAGTTTTTAGGTTTCTTACTATGTGTTTCCATTTTCTTTCTTCTGGGCATTAATTAATGATAATTATGCTTCACTATGCCCTTTGAATTCCTTCAAACTAATTTTTCAAACCGAACTTACTCAAAATTTAAAAAAAAAATACACACTTTTTTTTCGCTTTGTAGGAGCTTGATATTGAATCTGTTTTATCTCTGTAATTTCAGATCTCCAAGGTCTGAAATTTTTTCCTTTGGTAGCCCTATGAGTCCTCTTTCCAACCCCATAAGTATGATCAATATTGGATTCCCCTAGGAAGACTTATGCGAAATTTCCCACGATGACTTGATTATAGACTAGTTCAGTAGAGAGAACTTGTACGAAGTATCACGTGTCACTTTTTCGACCTTCGGACTAAACCTGATACACAGAAAACTAATGTCCATGATCGTTCTGTAACGTTTTACAAAATTTCAATCTTATGCTCAAAGAGTAAGTTATGATGATTTTCACCAGGTCAACTCTTTGAGATATAATTTGGAAGCCTACAAAAACCATAATTTCCTTGGATCATATCTCTGAAAAAATAGCAAGAAAGGATCTGAAATGTGTACCCAAGGTTCACCAAGGCTTCTTCTCAAATGGGTTTTAATTTTAGCTTCTGAAACATTGTAGAAAATAATTTATAGCTAAAATTCTGCGATGACCTGTTTGAAGCAGTGAAACCCTAGAATCCAAAGCTCTCATACCAATTGTTATGCAACCAGCTCACAAAATAGAAGAAGAGATAGATCAACGAATTCAAAATTAGCCTCTTCGAGGGGGAAACCTCCTCTACATTACAAAAATGAATAATTCTTGGATGATTCAAATCACCAAACCTCGTTTTTATATATAGGAGTCTAAAGGGTCACAATATAATCAAAGCCGACATAACAATAATAATATAAGTGCACAACAATAACAATAGTAGGCTTTTATGGGGCACAATAATAACAATATGGGGAAAATATGGGCATGAAAATAACAATAAGGGCTACAATGACAATAGTAATGGGCAAATCACTAGTATTATAGGGACCTAACAACGAGAGAATCACATATGTTCCTTCGAAAAGGAAGTAAGTGTGCATGGTGAATGTTTGATTATAGGTGCCTCGAGGTTCTTGTACTGCAAAAGGAAAAGAAAGTGAACCTCTAAGAGAGAGGCAATAGTACCACCCTAGTAAAGACACACATAAATGGAAATGTTATGTTTAAAATCCAACGGAATAGTCCACAAAGACACGATGATCATTCTAATGATTACAACACATTCTCAATAGGATAAGCACTAAAATAACTGAAATAGTCAAGTACCTTAGTACTGGTGAAAGAAAACATGAATCATAAACATTCACAAAAATAGTATTACAAGAATTCATAATCCATGTATGAAAATGTGCTAGCCATAAAGCTTCAAATGTTAAGCAAAAGTCCCAAGATACATGAATACAATGAACATCACTTGCTCCAATAGTGGAGCATTGGAGCCAATACTTGCTCCCCAAAATTACTAACGTGTCTCCCTTATTTATTTACTAAATTACTAACACTTGAGAACACTCAAGAACACTTAAGGCACATGAGAAATTACAAAAAAACACTTGGCGAAGGAAACACTTAATACGACCATGAAGTAGGCTCCAAAATTAAAATGTAGTGAAATTTTGGAGGATGTTGTAGTAGCGACAACATTAAATTAAAGAGAGGGTCAGGTAAGTGCAAAGGTAAGTTACCCTTGAGGTTCTTTAGATATGGTAAATTCATTCATTATTCTTCTAAATATCCCTATATAAAGGGAAAAAAATAATATGATCATAAAGAAAAGAGGAAATCTAAAAAATTGAATAAGGAGAAGAATTCCAGGAAGAAGTAATTTTACCCTAAAGAGGAAAGGTGCTCCTACGAAGATGAGGATGAAAAACCTTCTTATGAGGAAAATACTAATGACTTTATGCTAATGTCCATAGATACCTAATGTGGAAGTGATATGGAGCTTGAATTATATGAAGAAGAGGGTGAATTATTCCTTGAAGGAGAGTTGATTTGTTCTCTATAGGAATTAAATAATACTAGAAGAGAGAATAAAATACTAAATAAAACATTGTGAAATGATAAAAAAGAAATTCATTGCTATAATAAATAACTAAAATTCCATCTAGAAAAAAAATAATTAAACAAATCCTACTAAAAAAGTTGGAGGATAAGTAGAATAGTTGTGAAAGACTATAGGATGATAATGTATGGTTGAGAAAGGAAATATATAAGAAGCTTGAAAGGTAAGGACATGGATCTAAACATTCAACATTCATTTTTCAGAGAGCATATTTAGATTAATCCAAGAAGATTGAAAATACTCTCCTTGAAAGACTGGAAGAGAAGGAAGTGGAATGTGAGAAGGTACAAGAATAAATAGTCTCCATTAGAAAACAATTAGAAAATACAAAGGCTAAACTAAACCAAAATTTAAATTTTATTAAAGGACTTCAAAAATTGGATAAAAATTTTACTGTTAAAATATCTCCCCTCATAAAAAATGGTTTGGGTTATGAAGGACATACACACATTAAGAAAGATGAAGATAAAGAACCAAACAACTATGTTGAGGCACTCAAATAACATAACAACAATGAAATCAATGGAAATTATTAAATTCACCCGCATGAAATAAAAGTAAATGATAGCAATTAAATCAGAGAAAATAATCAAAATCGGTAAAAAAAACGTAGGTAAATAACAAAAATTCAAAAAACCACAATGATTAAGTCAAAAATTAGTAGAATCCTCATGCATATCAATGTGATAGTCAACAAATAATTAGAATATATTTCCACAAAATTTTATTTTCTCCGAAGAACAAAATACTATTTCAGGGCTATCTATATTCATGTATGGATTTTCATCATAACAATGTCCATTATAGAGTGCAACTTAGAGATAATCATATCAGAGATAAAAATAATGAATCTTAGCAGTCCTGAAGGGACAATAGAGATAACCAAGTTCTAAAATGTCACAGGAATAATTGTAGAAGAAATAATCTAGTTTCTCTTTTACTATATCATATGGAATGCTATATCATTCCCAACTTTTTACATAAGGCTAGTGAATGTAGAACAAGAAAAAATTTATTATCCCCTCAAATAAGGCAAGCACAAGAAAAATGTAAGACATGGAAGAAGAAGAAATCACAATGAAAGAATAATGGGGCATTGTTTTATATTCCTAGAACCCAGGTAACAGTCGTTATGTGGATAGTGGGTTCTCCAAGCACATCATTTGTGGTAAGAGAAAATTCCTATTACTCAGGGAAGATAAGACTGGTAGTTTTACCTTTGGTAATGATGCTCCAAGAAACATCATGGACACATGTATAGTTAGTTTGGACAATGGAAAAGGAAAGTCTCAAAACATTCTATATGCAAATGGGCTCAAAGAACACTTGTTGATTGAGATTCATGTGTGTAACCAAGGGTATGATGTCACTTTTCACTCCAAATTGTTTGAGATAAAGAAGGAAAACATAGGGAAGGTAGTTGGAAAGGTAGTAAGAACTCCAAGCAATGTATACATACTCAATTGGGAAAATGAAAAATGTTGCTTGGGAAATCTTGATGAAAGTTGGCTATGGCATAAAGGGCTGGGTACTTAAATTTTGGTCATCTAGTGAAGCTCAATAAGAAGCAATTTCTAAGGGATTTTCCAAGGATTTCACATCCTAATAATACAGTCTACAAATCTGTCAAATTGGAAAACAACCTCGAGCATCTTTCAAGACTAAGGAATACTCATCAGCTAGGCCTTTGCTGTTGGTTCATACATACCTATGTGAACCCTGAAGAACCAAGACCGCAAGTGGAGAATGTTATTTTATGTTGATTATAGATTACTATACTAGACTAACCTAGGTTGCATTCTTGAAGGAGAAATATGAAGAAATTGGAAAAGAACTTTTTGAAAACCAAGCAAACATTAAAATTAAATGCCTAAGGTATGATAGAGGTGGGGACTTTACCTCAAATATGTTAGATGACTTCTGTGAAGAACATGGGATAATAATACTATTCTCAATTGCAAGCACTCAACAACAAAATGGTGTGGTGTTGGAAATGAAAAATAAAATAGTATAGCAGATGTCAAAAGTGATACTAGATGAAAAAATGCTCCCCAACATGTTTTGAGATGAAGTTGTTCATACAATAGTCCAAGTTGTGTTGATGATGAAGGAACCTACTCTCATAACAATTGTCAGAAATCAAGTTTATAATAAGACGGGGGGATGAATCAGTATACCGATTTTTTTAACATGTCTAACAATATGAAGCCGAAGAGAATAATGACCTAAATGACATATATTGAGAGAACCTTGTGTGCCAAATATAAATGTAGTTGTATTTGAGGAATATGATCTATTTGAAAAAAACTAAGAATATTCAAAATCCCTTTTGGATAAAAAAATTCAAGAATCTGGTATATCAAAATACATGCAAACTTAAGAAACTATATAGAAATTCACTTAAGAAGATTATTTTGAGCATGAAAATTTGAAAAAAATTGAGAACTTGTTTAGCACAAGGACTCAAACAAATAAATTGAAACCAAGAAATCATGTTGATAAAAGGAAAATGATCAGTAATGGTTCTCAATCAACATTTCAACAAGTCAATCCACTTTTGACAAAGGATCCAATAAATACAACAACAAAGATATATTATAACTTATGGATGAGCTTATGAACTTGTAGATAACGCTTCCTTTTCTTGAACAAATAAAAATACCTAAAAAAACTCAATCAACATCTCAACAAGTCAATCCACTTTTGAGGAAGGATCCAATAGATACAACAACACAAATGTATTATAACATATGGATGAGCTTATGAACTTGTAGATAGCACTTCGTTTTCTTGAAGAAATAACAATACCTCAACAAAGAGAAAAACCGCTCAAGGTTTTGGAGAATAGAAGTCCATCAAGTTCAAGAATATAAGAAACCCATATTGGAAGTCAAAATATACCAAATTAATTTCCAATTAAAGTATGGGTTTACGATTAAAGAAATAATATGATACTAGTGTGTAATGAATATACAAGCATAAGAGTTTCTTTTTCGAAGTACGCCTCAATGTATGCTTATTAATAGACCACTAGTGCATGTTATAAGAATGGACATCATAAACAAAAAACTTCCACAAAAGCTCCACCTACCCAAATTTTGTAGTCATAGAAAATATTTTATCGAAGCCTTTGGTTAAACACCCATTCAAATTGGATAGGTTGTAGTGAAGGATTTTTTGAAAATTCCAACCAATCTTGTATCATTAAAAAACCCTTACTACAAGAAGTTTTTGTTGCAGTGTTGACATGTCTCGATAACATATTATACTATTTGGCATATGGAACCCATATAATGTATGGCCTAAGAAACATCACATGGTATTTTGTAGCTTTTATAATTCGTGGCACCACAAGGAAACTTTTGTAGAAACCTCGAAAAATCTCACTCGTGGCTAGTATTCAAAATGTAAAAATATTTGATGATTTTTTGGAAAAATATTCAAATCTTTAAATATTTTATGTAGCTTCTATTAAATATTGATTATTTTTGGCATAACTAATTTTATCATATAAAATTTGGACCAATCATTTTTAGAAAAAAAGAAGAAGGAATTGATGTATCCTTTTTGTGAGAATGGATATAAAATTATTTCATGGGTTAAATTTATCCCCTAATATCTTTTATGGTCTTTTTGTATTTATTTTAAAATGCAATCAAATGAAAAAAAAAACAATATACTGTATAGAATGCATATTACTTCTAAATATAAATATAAATGAATGGAAGAAAACAAACAAAAACAATCATACAACTTTAAAAATTATTAAAATTTTGTTGAAAAATGCAACAAAATATACTTAATTTGATTTTGCCTCTGTCAAATTGAGAAAATTCAAAATTCCACATCAACAGAGAGCTTGGATGAGCGACATGGATTGTTTCACTCAGTTAAGTTAGTTAATTCAAGTTAGGGGAATGAAATTAAATTGTGTGCAGTGATTCCTAAATTTTAGGAGCATAGGTTGAGTTAATTTTAGGTGTAGCAATTTAATTCAGTTAAATTGAGTTATTGTGAGATAAACTAGTCCCAATTGTTAGAGGAACTAGTGGAAAGTGCAGTAGTGGTTTGTGCGTTCAGTCACAAATCAATGATCATTTAGTTAACTAATCAATCAACATAAATCTGCTCATGCATGCAGAGAGCTTGAGTTACCTAATTGAAATAGAGGTTCAAGGGTAGAGTACTATCAGTTGTAGACTAATCCAAGTTGTATAGGTGGTGCATGTAGCCAGAGGATGAGCCTAATTGAGATTCCTATTAATTAGGAATCTCCTAATTAATAGGGGCATAATTCCTCAAGGAACAACACAAGGAAACTAGTCCGAGTTGTTAGAGGAACTAGTGGGAGGTCTAGTAGTGGGTTGTGGGTTCAGTCACAAATCAATTATCATTTAGTTAACTAATCAATCAATGTAAATTAGCTCACGTGTGAAAATAACTTGAGTTACCCAGTTGAAATAGATGTTCAAGGGAAACGTACTATCAGTTGTAGACTAATCCAAGTTGTACAGGTGGGACATCTAGCCATAGGATGAGCTTAATGGAAATTTATATTAATTAGGATTTTCCTAATTAATAGGGGCCTAATTCCTCAAGGAACAACACAAGGAAATAGGAACTTGGATGAAAGGAAAATTGGCTAAGTATTGGCTAGAGTCATTCAGTCATGCAAAGGGATAAACTATATAGTTGCAGAGTGCGCTCAGGCTTGAGCAAGCATTGTATTTCATCTCCATTATTTGATTAATACAATATAGATAAGAAGGGGTTTTGAGTAGTTACTTTACCCTAGACAAATATTTTTTTATGTTTTAAAAATATTCATGAATTTTTATGATTTGTGTTCTCGATCACAAATTAACTTCCGCAATTGAGTAGAGTAGATTTGAGTCTCATGATTTAGTAAATTATATGCAGAGTTTCATATCTACAAAAATATTCTATAAATTTTATTTAAGAAATTAAAAACAATAATGGTAATTAATAGTGAATTATAGTACAATGATGATTAAAGCTATAAAAAAAAAATTGTGAGATAATCGAAATAAACATGTTAATAATAAGTGAGAAAGGTGTACACTGTAAACACATATGCTCATATCATTCCAATATTAAGTGAGATAGCAAAAAGTGTCTTACAAATGATACAATTTAACCTTTTATTTGTGTTAAAAATGCTTAGATAGAAATGGCTTCCCATTCATTAACACTTACATAGTAAAGTGTAAAATGTGCACAAGAAAAATCTCTTTTATATTAAGATTCAAGTAGATGTGAAATTAATCATTTACATGTTAAGTTCACTACTAACTTTTTCTTCATGATGGGTTGGTTTCCATATTCCATTATGAATTTCTCGAAGTCATTTATTTTGGACAATTTGCATGCTCTCCTTTCGAAGGTTGTGGATTAAAGAAGGTCCACCCTTTTTTATTCGCAAATTGTTTTTATGTGCATCCATATTTAAAAGTATTTATTTTGTACATATCCTCATTGAAAATGGTGTCGCTTAAAAGGATAATTATGAAAATTTATGTTCTATCCCATTATCTATTCATACATATCAATATTAGGTAGTAACGCTATAATAAATGTTATTTATTTGCTTTGGACTTCTATAAACATTTTCATGACTACTTCATCATGTTTGGACAAGGAACTAATGTTTTTTCCACTCAAATTTATGTCCTCTTCTCTTCTGTATGATTTGATATTTTCTCTAATGAGAATAAAGTATGTATGATTTACCATAATAGGGTAGAAAATATTACTTCAAGAGTAACTCATTTGAGAATGTTATTTTGCATATTTCTTCTACAAATCCATTTCTTTATATGTTTATGTAAGAGTTTTCTAGAACTCACAATACTACAAAAATACATATAGAAGTCCTTCATTTATAAGAATGGAGGAGGCTTAGTGTGGGCTAAAGATAGCTATGAAAATTGGGTAAATACCAATTCTACAAGAGAATGCAACTCACAAGACTCAACTAATTGGAAAGTTTCACACTGGAAAACACCAACATTAACACACCTCTTTAAGAAAAATGTAGGGAGTAAACATAAATAAATATTATCCTCTTGGAAAAGGGGCTTGATACGGTACCCAATTACAAATACTAATAAGTAGAGAAATGTAGAAAAAACCATAGCATAAAAAATTCTTCTCCAAAAAAGAGAAATATGCCATTGCTCATAGAAGTATGGAGTTGAAATTGTAGATCCCATAATGAACCACCAAATAGCAAGAATCAAATCCTACATCTTTCATGCAGTACTAAAAAGATGAAGATGATCCAAGAAAACTCAATTAGAATTACTGATCTTTGAAGTAGAATATGTTATAGAGGCACAAGAAAGAAAAACCTAGCAACTTCCTCATAAATTCTTATGAGAAAATAGATGTTGGTAAAGAACCATGACAAGACCTGCAAATAGAAGCAACACCATCAACCAATAACCAAATAAGGTGGCCTACAAGTATGGTAAAATAAGCTCAAACATTGTAGGACAACACTCATGAATATGTTTTAAAACCATTACCATCATACAAATAAACAAAATCAATAAGAAGAAATAAATTATAGTAGTATTTTCCATTATATAACTCCTCCCAGTAAAACACAATTGAGGGAGTGGTGGTAATCAACAATAAACAATAGGAATATTATACAACTAAACAGACAATGATACACAATGGTATTAACTCTACAAATATCAGATCAAATGATGTTTTTACCATCCATCAATCCAACCATAATGCATCAAGATGGTTGAAATTAGCACAGAATTTAGGCTTCCATGTCATTCCTTCTACAATGAAATGAATCCATAAGTACCATGATTATGATTCTTCGGTAAACTCCTCTAAGATGAAGGATTCAACTTTTGTTTTGTAGGCTCAACTATAGGTGCATGAACATGAGAAAAACCTTATACATTAAAAACTTGGTCATTCATCTCATCAATCTACATAAAACTATTAATAGTGGATTTGTCTTCCAACAACCAAATATGAACTCCATCCATAACAAATGACATATTCTCATATTCAACCGGATCAGATGTAGGTAGTGAGGTAGAAACCACAAAATATCCAAGACCTTATTGATATTTCTAAACTTCAGGAGTAATAGGAAAATAAATGCGTCATCCATTTTTCCTATGTCCTCCTACTGCATATTCCATTTTTCTCAAGGGTCGTGATCCAATACTAGTAATATGATTTTAAAATCTATATGAACAGTAAAAGACATTATAATTTGAAGTGGTTGATCATGGAAACTCAACAAAAGTGGCATTCCTCTCATCATTTTGTAGTTAATTGATTTCTAGCTAAAGACTTTGCTTGCAACCCTGGAAATCTTAAATAGTATCATCCTTCTTTGTCAACTCTAGTAACGATGAATCATGATACTATTTAAAAGTCTAATATTAGTCCAAAAGTATCTTCTTATATTCTTAAGGATGGGAAAATTCTTCATGAAATGTTTCCATTGAGGCTTTTAGATAAGGAACCTCATTTACTTACGACATATTTCTCTCATCCAACTTGCAAGTTTTATTATTCGAGATAGAATTGTATGAGTTAGGAAGGGACTCAAATTCCTCCTCCAAGTCATTAAGAATTTCAATATCTCTATAAAATAGATTTTCAAGGTTCTAGAAATACTTTCCTATGGTTGACTTTGGAACCTTTGTTATTTTCTCAGTGATAGAAGATCATAACTAATGCTCGAATGTTTCGTTCTCTGGTTGAAATATAGCAATAATAGTCTACATGTTATTGACCTCATTGTGAAGTTTCTCAAATTCCTTATTCTCATAAATTTACTACATTCTTTTCCCATTTTGATAATACAAATTTGGAAATTTTGTTTTCACTAGCCACAAAAACAAAAATACTACAAAACAAGGTTGATGGATGTGTAGATATCAACTTTGTTTATGCAACAAACTCGTCAATCAAATTATTTCAATCAAAAACAACTTTTTTGATATGTTATCACCGCATGTCAAATGATATCTAGAATACTCACTAGGACCATGAAAGGAGGGGAATGAGGTCATTTACTAAATCTGTATCAAAAGAAGGGGGGAAATAATGTATAATTTAGAGGTCGTCATAATCATAAAAAATGACCGATACAAACGTTGGTCTCTATGACATTGGGCTTTGTCATATTTCAATCACTGGTTAATAGAGCTAGGTATCGTCACATACACAAATCTCATTAAAAATTGATCTTTTTCTTTTTGCAAGAAGCTTCAAAAAAAGAGAATAAGTGAAATCCTAACTAGATGCCAAGCTTGGGTCGCTCAAAGGATTTATCTTTACTACCCTTCAACCTTAATAATTTTGATCATGGTAGGGAATGAGGTCCTTACAAATACTGATGGGTCATTATACTCTACCCTTTTTCTTAGTATAACATGGTTGAAACATATACAACAACATTTGCAGCTCCTAATTGAAACTCAGGGTAAGTACTTGCACTCTGTGTTGTAGAAGGCCAGGGAAAAGTGTGTTATACAACTTATATGACCTTTACATGTGTTCCACTGTGCTTATGTAGAAGTATCTTATATCCTTGAATGTACTCCATTTATAGACTTCGGCTAATAAACGCCATAGCTTCAATAATCCCACACTAACAATAAGTTGCGACTTGATACCATGTGTCAATACGAGTGTGATAGGTTTAACAGATTTGAGTATTTTGGCATGTTTCAACCAAGAAAATCATATAAATCCGTTGAACAAAATGGACCCTTAAAATGCAAAATGTATGGTTTGGATTAATCCCACACTTTCATCATGACCATTCATCAACTAGAGCCTAAGAAGAAACATTAAAAATTGTTGTCCATGGATTTGAGGATTCACATCACTAATACTAGAAGGATTTCAACCCACTAATATGGTTTATAAGAGGAAGAATTAATCATTGGAATTAGGTGTGGGTCTCCCCAACCTTGAACCAATGATGCTTGTAATTTCATTGAGGTCAGAGAATAGTACATATACATCATATGAACATGATATATATGTTATACTTGAAATTTCATTATGAAATCAAAATCATATGAGGGAACAAGATTGGAATTCCCAATTGCATAAATAGTCCCTACAACTGTATGGTCATGGATGCATAAGAAAAAAATATATTATAGATCTTGAATTATTTTTTATCACCACTCAAGTAGGTAGGATACAAGAATAAAAACTCAGTCCATGTTCGTACTAGTTGTGTAGTTGAAGAATATAAATTACTTCCTTTTGTCAAATGATGCAAGAAGAAGAGGCTATAATAATCAACTATTTTAAAAATCCTATAACCCTACCACCCATCGGCATATTCATTAGATTGATATATGTATAGGAATGCACTAAAGTAGATTTATATATCTATAGGAAGGAACAAAAGATTCAAAACCCTCTTTTGTTCTCTTGGATTAGAGATTGCATCTTTGACTATGTTTCCTTCTTTAGCACTCTTGAGAAGAAAATCACATATGTGCAATTCAAAAATAATATATGGGAAAATCAAAAGGTAATGTATATATCTGGAATCAAAAAGTATTTCTTATGCAATCTATCCTTTGGCATTTGTGGAGGATTATTTTTCTACACGACACAATAGCACAAAAACACAATACTGAGCTTAGATATTTTTGGGGAGACTTGGGCTTGCATCCTAGTAGCAACACCAAAGGAACTACCACTTTTCCTTTCAGAAATTCATGAATTAAGTTTGTCTTATTTTTATCTAGGTTGTACATGAACTATAGACACAACTTGTTTAGGAATGTGTTTCCATTGATGTCAAAGGAGTAAAGAAAAAAGGAATTGATGTGTCATTTTTGTGACAAAAGCATATAAAATTATTTCATTCGTTAAATTTATCCCCTGATATATTTTATGGTTCATTTTTGTATTTATTTTAAAATGTAATCAAATAAAAAAAAATAATATACTATATAGAATGCATAATATTTCTAAATATAAATATAAATTAATGGAATAAACAAAACAAAAACTATCCTACAACTTTAAACATTATTAAAATTTTGGTGAAAAATGTAGCAAAATATTCTTAATTTGATTTTGCCTATGTCAAATTGAGAAAATTCAAAATTCCACATCAAAAGAGAGCTTGGATGAGTGACATGGATTTTGTCACTTAGTTAAGTTAGTTAATTCAAGTTAGGGGAATGAAATTAAATTGTGTGCAGTGATTCCTAAATTTTAGGAGCTGAGGTTGAGTTAATTTTAGTTGTAGCAATTTAATTCAGTTAAATTGAGATATTGTGAGATAAACTAGTCCCAATTGTTAGAGGAACTAGTGGAAGGTGCAGTAGTGGGTTGTCGGATCAGTCACAAAGCAATGATCATTGAGTTAACTAATCAATCAACATAAATCGGCTCATGCATGCAGAGAACTTGAGTTACCCAATTGAAATAGAGGTTCAAGGGTAGCGTACTATCAGTTGTAGATGTATCCAAGTTGTACAGGTGGTGCATGTAGCTAGAGGATGAGCCTAATGGGGATTCCTATTAATTAGGAATCTCCTAATTAATAGGGGCATAATTCCTCAAGGAACAACACAAGGAAACTAGTCCCAATTATTAGAGGAACTAGTGGGAGGTCCAGTAGTGGATTGTGGGTTCAATCACAAATCAATGATCATTCAGTTAACTAATCAATCAATGTAAATTAGCTCATGCATGAAAATAACTTGAGTTACCCAGTTGAAGTATATGTTCAGGGGAAATGTACTATCAATTGTAGACTAATCCAAGTTGCACAGGTGGTGCATGTAGCCATAGGATGAGCCTAATGGAAATTCAGATTAATTAGGATTTTACTAATTAATAGGGGCCTAATTCCTCAAGGAAAAACACAAGGAAATAGGAGCTTGGATGAAAGGAAAATTGGCTAAGTATTGGCCAAAGTAATTCAGTCATGCAGAGGGATAAACTATACAGTTGCAGAGTGTGCTCAAGCTTGAGCAAACATTGTATTTCATCTCCATTCTTTGATTAATACAATATAGATAAGAAGGGGTTTTGAGTAGTTCCTTTCCCCTAGATAAATATTTTTGTATGTGTTATAAATATTCATGAATTTTTATGATTTGTGTTCTCAATCATGAATTAACTTCCGCAATTGAGTAGAGCAGATTTGAGTCTTGTGTTTTAGTAAATTATATGCGAACGTTCCTATCTACAAAAATATTTTACAAATTTTATTTAAGAAATTAAAAACAATAATAGTAATTAGGAGTGAATTATAGTACAATGATGATTAAAGCTAAAAAAATTCAATTTGTGAGATAATCGAAATAAGCATGTTACTAATAAGTGAGAAAGGTGTACACTGTAAACACATATGCTCATATCATTCCAATATTAAGTGAGATAGCAAAAAGTGTCTTACAAATAATACATTTTAACATTTTATTTGTGTTAAAAATGCTTAGATAGAAATGGCTTCCCATTCATTAACACTTACATTGAAAAGTATAAAATGTGCACAAGAAAAATCTCTTTAACATTAAGATTCAAGTAGATGTGAAATTAATCATTTACATATTAAGTTCACTACTGAACTTTTCTTCATGTTGGGTTGGTTTCCATAGTCCATGATGAATTTCTCGGAGTCAATTATTTTGGACAATTTGCATCCTCTGCTTTTGAAGGTTGTGGATTAAAGGAGGTCCACCGTATTTTACTCACAAATTGTTTTTATGTGCAATACATGTTTGAAAATATTTATTCTGTACATATCCTCATTGAAAATGATGTTTCTTAAAAGGAGAATTATGAAAATTTATGTTCTGTCCCATTATCTATTCATACATATCAATATTATGTAGTAACGCTATAATAAATGTTTTTTATTTGGTTTGGACTTCTATAAAAAAATTCATGACTACTTCATCATGTTTGGACAAAGAACTAATGTGTTTTCTACCCAAATTTATGTGCTCTTCTCTTCTGTATGATTTGATATTCTCTCTAATGAGAATAAAGTATGTATGAATTACCATAATAGGGTGGAAAATATTACTTCAGGAGTAACTCACTTGAGAGTGTTATATTGTATTTTTCTTCTACATTCTCTGCAACTCCATTTCTTTATATGTTTATATAAGAGTTTTCTAAACTCACAATGCTGCAGAAATACATATAGAGGTCCTTCATTTATAAGAATGAAGGAGGCCTAGTGTGGGATAAAGATAGCTATGAAAATTGGGTAAATACCAATTCTACAAGAGAATGCAACTCACAAGACTGAACTCTTTGGAAAAGTTCACACTAGAAAACACCAACATTAACACACCTCTTTAGGAAAAATGTAGGGAGTAAACATAAATAAATATTAGCCTTTTGGAAAAGAGGCTTGATACGATACCCAATTACAAACACTAATAAGTAGAGAAATGTAGAAAACCATAGCATAAAAAATTCTTCCCAAAAAAAAAGAAATATGCCATTGCTCATATAAATATGGAGTTGAAATTGTAGATCCCATAATGAGCCACTAAATAGCAAGAATCAGATCCTACATCTTTCATGAAGTACTAAAAAAATGAAGATGATCCAAGAAACCTCAATGAGAATTATTGATCTTTGAAGTAGAATATGTTATAGAGGCACAAGAAAGAAAAACCTAGAAACTTCCTCATAAAATCTTATGAGAGAATAGATGTTGGTAAAGAACCATGACAAGACCTTCAAATAGAAGCAACACCATCAACTGATAACCAAACAAGGAGGCTTGCAAGTATAGTAAAATCAGCTCAAACATTGTAGGACAACACTCATGAAGATGTTTTAAAACCATTACCATCATATAAATAAACATAATCAATCATAACAAATAAATTATAGTATTATTTTCCATTATATAACTCCTCCCCATAGAACACAATTCAGGGAGTGCTGGTAATCAAAAATAAACAATAGGAATATTATAAAACTACACAGATGATGATACAAAATAGTATTAATTCTACAAATATCAGATAAAATGATGTTTTTACCATCCATCAATCCAACCATAATGCATCACGATGGTTGAAATTAGCACAGAATTTAGGCTTCCTTGTCATTCCTTCTACAATGATATGAATACATAAGTACCACGATTATGCTTCTTCGGTAAACTCCTCTAAGTTGAAGGATTCAACTTTTGTTTTCTAGGCTCAACTATAGGTGCATGAACAAGAGAAAAACCTTGTACATTAACAACTTGCTCATTCATCTCATCAATCGACATAACAAAATCAATAGTGGATTCATCTTCCAACAACCAAATATGAACTCCATCCATAACAAATGACATATTATCATATTCAACTGGATCAGATGTAGATAGTGAGGTAGAAACACCAAAATATCCAAGACCTTATTGAGATTTCTAAACTTCAGGAGTAATAGGAAAATAAATGCATCATCCATTATTCCTAAGTCCCCCTGCAGCATATCCCATTTTTCTCAAGGGTCATGATCCAATACTTGTAGTATGATTTCAAAATATATTATAATAGTAAAAAACATTATAATTTGAAGTGGTCGATCATGGAAACTCAACAAAGGTGGCATTCCTCTCATGATTTTGTAGTTAATTGGTTTCTAGCTAAAGACTTTGCTTGCAACCCTAGAAATCTTAAATAGTATCATCCTTCTTTTTCAACTCTAGCAACGATGAATCATGATATTATTTCAAAGTCTAATATTAGTCAAATATTATCTTCTTATATTCTTAAAGATGGGAAAATTCTTCACGAAATGTTTCCATTGAGCTTTTAAATAAGGAACCTCATTTACTTAGTACATATTTCTCTCATCCAACTTGCTAGTTTTATTATTCAAGATAGAATGGTATGAGTTAGACATGGACTCTCAAATTCCTCCTCCAAGTCATTAAGAATTTCAATATTTCTCTAAAATATATTTTCAAGGTTCTAGAAATACTTTCCCATGGTTGACCCTTGAACCTTTGTTATTTTCTCAGTGATAGAAGATTGTAACTAATGCTCAAATCTTTCATTCTTTGCTTGAAATATAACAATAATGGACTACAAGTTATTGTCCTCATTGTGAAGTTTCTCAATTTCCTTCTTCTCATGAATTTACTGCATCCTTTTCCCATTTTGATAATACAAATTTGGAAAATTTGTTTTCACTAGCAACAAAAACAAAAATGCTACAAAACAAGGTTGATGGATGTATAGATATCAACTTGGTTTATGCAACAAACTTGTGAATCAAATCATTTCAATCAAAAATTTTTATTTTGATATGGTATCAGCACATATCAAATGATATCTAGACTACTCACTAGGACCATGAAAGGGGGGGAATGAGGTCATTTACTGAATCTGTATCAAAAGAAGGGGGGAAATACTATACAATTTAAAGGTTGTCATAATCATAAAAAAGGACCAATACCAACATTGGTCTCTATGACATAGGGCTTTGTGATATTTCAATCACTGGTTAATAGAGCTAGGTATTGTCACGTACAAATCTCATTAGAAATTGATCTTTTTCTTTTTGCAAGAAAATTAAAAAAAAAAAAAAGAATAAGTGAAATCCTAACTAGAGGCCAATCTTTGGTTGCTCAAAGGATTGCTCTTTACTACCCTTCAACCTTAATAATTTTGATCATTGTAGGGAATGATGTCCTTACAAATATTGATGGGTCATTAGACTCTACTCTTTTCCTTAGTCTAACATGGTTGAAACATGTACAACAAGATTTGGAGCTCCTAATTGAATCTCAGGGTAAGTACCTACAATCTGTATTGTCGAAGGCTAGGGAAAAGTGCGTTATACAACTTATATGACCTTTACATGTGTTCCACTGTGATTATGTAGAAGTGTCTTATATGTTTGGATGTATTCCATTTATAGACTTTGGCTAATACACAGCATAGCTTCAATGATCCCACACTAACAATAAGTTGCGACTTGATATCATGTGTCAATATAAGGGTGATAGGTTTAATAGATTTTAGTATTTTGGCATGATTTAATTAAGAAAATCATATGAATCCATTGAAAAAAATGGACGCTTAAAATGCACAATGTATGGATTATATTAATCCCACACTTTCATCATGGCCATTCATCAACTAGAGCCTAAGAAGAAATACTAAAAACTATTGTCCACGGATCTGAGGATTCACATCACTAATACTAGAAGGATTTCAAACCACTAATATGGTTGATAGGAGGAGGAATTAATCATTGGAATTAGGTGTGGGCCTCCACAACCTTGAACCAATGATGCTTGTAATTTCATTGAGGTCATAGAGTAGCATATATACATCATATGAACATGATATATATGCTATACTTGGAATTACATTACGAAATGCAAATCATATGAGGGAACAAGATTGGAATTCCCAATTTCATAACCAATCCCTACAACTGTATGGTCATGGATGTATAAGAAGAAAAATATATTATAGATCTTTAATTATTTTTTATCACCACTCAAGTAGGTAGGATACAAGAATAAAAACTCAGTTCATGTTCCTACTAGTTGTGTAGTTGAAGAATATGAATTACTTCCTTTAGTCAGATGATGCAAGAAGAAGTGGATATAATAATCAATTATTCTAAAAATCCTATAACCCTACCACCCATGGGCATATTCATTAGATTGATAGATGTATAGGAATGTGCTAAAGTAGATTTATATATCTATAGGAAGGAACAAAAGCTTCAAAACCATCTTTTGTTCTCTTGGATTAGAGCTTGCATCTTTGACTATGATTCCTCCTTGAGCACTCTTTAGAATAAAATCACATATGTCCAATTCGAAAATAATATATGGGAAAATGAGAAGGTAATGTATATATCTGGAATCAAAAAATATTTGTTATGAAATCTATCCTTTGGCATTTGTGGAGGATTATTTTTCTACAGGACACAATAGCACAAAAACTCAATACTTGGCTTAGATATTTTTGTGGAGACTTGGGCTTGCATCCTAGTAGCAACACCAAAGGAACTACCACTTTTCCTTTTAGAAATTCATGAATTAAGTTTGTCTTATTTTTATCTAGGTTGTACATGAACTATAGACACAATTTGTTTAGGAATGTGTTTCCATTGATGTCAAAGGAGTAATCAAGAAGTTGTCATTGTTGTCAAGGAGTATTAAGCTCAAGTGGTGCGTAGTAAGTGTCGAGTCTCGGTAAGAATATTGATGTAAGGTTGGAGCCTACATTTAGAGGATTTTTGGTTTCACTGGATATAGTTAGGTGCTATTACAAAGTGCATAGTTGGATTGTCCTTTGAAAGACCTTTACAAAAATAAATGGGACATTGGAATACTCTTGAGGGTTAAGGAGTTATGAGGTTTCAAATTTTGGAAAGGTTCTAGAGGCTCATGGATCCTCCAACATAAATAGGGCAAGGGATGATGAATGGTACCATTAGTTAACACATAATTTTAAAACATTCCATTGAGTTTTTTTGTTAGAGTTCATGAAGGCATGGAGCGAGGAGTCATGATTAACATAATCTGGGATGGGAAATCTTCCCATCAACTAAAGCATGTCATATTGTGGAGGTTTCCAATTGGATATGTTATATGGAATCATAGTGATGTCATAGTCCCATGACTGAAAGACTCCATGGGTCTTAGAAAGTGACAAAATTATGACACTCATGCCCGGAAACTTAATGAATCAATTAATGGAATTACACCAAGTATCTGGGCCTTTATTCCATAGCAATATGATGTGGTGGTAGAGACAATTGGAAATATTTGATTGGATGATGAAAATGATGAGCCAACAAGTTGGAGGAAAAATAAGTATAAAGATGACATGTCAAGATGTTGTAGGTGACACATGGCATGTCGATTTTACACATTTGAGTGTCCAAGTGGCTCTTTGCTAGGAGGTACATGGAACCAATCACAGGGTGACACATTGGAGTGCAATGACATATTGTGTCACAAAATTCTAATTAAAAGGTTTGAAGATGTTATTGATTCAGAGTTTGTTGAGATTTATAAACTCTTAGAGATGAGAAAGTCTCCCTCAACTAACCGGTGTTTTCATGTCTTGTCACAGAGGTTTTAGTCAAAGAGTTGGGTGTAAACTATTGTGGTACAAGATAGACTCTGGGAGATGAGAGTCTCATTGGAATGACATTTAATGTGAATTTGGCCTCCCTTGGGATTTTAAATTAATAAAGGAATTTATTGATAAACTTGAAATGTAAGACTCCCTCTATACCTGTGACAAGTAGGAATCTTCTAGTGGTGAAG
Organism: Pinus taeda; assembly: GCA_000404065.3. Lineage (NCBI taxonomy): Eukaryota > Viridiplantae > Streptophyta > Pinopsida > Pinales > Pinaceae > Pinus > Pinus taeda. The sequence continues at coordinate 182,669 of APFE030672277.1, forward strand.
TAATAACTAGATAGTGTGTATTGATAAGAAAGTGACATATGCTAGACATTGGCATTCACATGTCTTAATGACAATGAGATAAGTAGGAATGATGATGCCATCATGACATCAACCAATGACGTGGAATATATTTGGGATACACTCCAAGGGGTCAATTGTTTAATTTTTGTGCCTTTAAACATAAATTTCTGGTTCTAATTTGCCATGAATATAGAGACAGGAGTCAATAATGAGAGCACTAAGAGACTAGATTAAATGAGGAAGACTGCTAAGTGTTGTTTGTGGTTAATTCATGGTCTCAGAAAATGGCCTCATGTGTTCGGTGTTGTAGGGTAAGGGAACAAAGTTTAAAATACTATATAATGATAGGCACCTCCCACACTCAAGATGTTGGTTTTGGGGATGCACTCTCATGTGGAAAAGAGTTCAAATATAAGGGTGCAGAAAAATCAAAATTAGGAATTTTGGGAACCAAATTTAGTTAAGATCCAATTAACGAGTTGACATGGATGTGTGAACTTGTTCTTGTTGATTCAATATAACAACTAGATTACCAAGGGTAAAACTGGGGTTTAATTCCTATGGTATTTGGGAGCGCGAAATCTATAAAATATATAGAAATTTCTCAAAAGATATTGGCAATCTGACTAAGAATGTCAAAGGTCAGGATTTGTTGATATGAGAAGGCCAAGAGTTGAAGCAGGATGATAAATAAGAATATTGGGTGTCTAAGAAGGTAAACGTTCTTGAAAATGTTGAGAGATGGAAAGTTCGAGAGATGAAAAGGACAAGAGTCAAAAGAGCATGAGGAGTGATAAAAAAGATAGAGTTGTGAAGAACAACGAAGAGTAGATTTGTATGAGGAACTAAGAAGTTGCTATTGATTGAGGGAGAAGTATATGTAAGTTTTGTGATGAGATCTGTGTATGATAAGAACTATAAGTAAGAGATAGAGGCTGGGGATGTTGAGCTGTATTATGTGATATCAGGATGAGTGAGTGATTAATCCAAGAGAGAAGCAAATTCAATATAATGTATCACCTATGGATTTGATTTTGAGTATGGATAAAAAAGGGATATGCATAGTTCGGTAAGTTGGCGCCTGCACATAGGGGAGTTAATACTGCTTTTAGGTAGGTGTCTAAGAAACAAATAGGTGTTACTACCTCTTGTAAGTAGTTCCTTCCAAATTAGGGAGTTTGCGCTTCCTACTGGGTGGTGCTAGTAAAACAAATAGGGGTTGGTGCTCATACATGTTTTTTCTTTCAAATTAGATCTTGCATTTACATAAAGAATAAGATAGTATTTGTGGTTTCTCCTTTTATGGGTTTCCACATAAAAATCTCAGTTTCATATGTGCATGATTTTTTTGTTGTGGTTGCGTATATTTTGATATGTTTACATGATATGTTGTTAAATGGTTTAAATTTTTAAATATGGGAATAATTTCTAAAAATGGCCTTAATATTGATTCACACACCCCTCTCAGTATTAACCCAGTTTCAAACAATTAGTATCAGATCAGGTTCCTTTAAGAATAATGTAATTGTTGGAAGGTAGATCTAGGCAATTATGGCCAATAAAAGGAAGAATAAGAAGAAGACATCATCGAAGAGGACAAACCATATCAAAGGTTGTAATTGCCCAAAAAAATATACCAAATGTAGTATAAGTGCTAGGATATGTCAATGAAGATAATGTGTTCTCAATCATGGATGGAGAAGAGAAATCAGATGTAACACAAGCTGCTCCATAAAGCATATAAAAATATACTATAGATAACCAGGATTGGCTTACACCAAATTATGTACCATTTTTGAGTGGATGAGGATATTTAGCCTCAAAGGTTAGAACGAAGACATATTTAATGGCCTTTGATTTAAATGCATAGTTACTGGTACAACATGGAGTAAGGAATGCATATGACCTAGAAGCAAATAATATTATCTTGAAAGGATTATGAAATTGGATATTAGATAAAGTAAGACAATGTGAGAATGTAAAAGAAATGTTCGATAAGTTGCATTGAATATATGAACAATAAAATCAATAGGTACCAATAAATATGGAAGACCTTAACTAATGAAGTATCGAATCTGATCATAAAGAGGATTCATGTGTCATAAATTCTCAAGCTATTGATCATCTAAAGGATGAATATGGAGGTAAATAAAGTACTAATGAGGAGTTATGTGCAAGTAAGTTGTCATTCTATTGTAAATGTAAAATATCAGGTCATCTTAATCTTAATTGTTCGAATGCAATTTCATAAAATAGTTGCCATAAAGAAGTAATATAAGTTGAGAGAGCACCCCGTAAGGAAAATAAGAAAATATCTCATGACCATTCATCTAAACAAGTTAATAAGGGAACATATAGTAGTGAAAAAGAAGGAACAATTCTTATGTCAATGGAAGAGAGTTTAGAGTATGGTAATGAAATAGGTCATAGATGTGAAATTGTTAGGTCCATTGATGAAGAAGTGGAAGAATATTTTGAAGGAGCGTTAATCAGTTCTCTCAATGAATTAGAGAAGGTCAGAGAAGAGAACACACGACTAAAGCAACAACTATAAAATTTTGAAAAAGAATATCATCTTGATGAGGATATATCCTTGAAAAGAAAACTTATTTATACTCTAGAGGAGATTGAGAAGCTTACAAAAATAAATTAGAAACAACGAGACTTGGTACATGAATATGAGATAAAGAACCATGTTTTTTAAGTACTAAAGGAAACTGATTTTTTTTTTTTTTTCGAAACACCCAACAAGAAGAAGTCAGAATAATGAATGAGGTATTAACAAACCAGTTCTCTGAGTGAGAGGCTCATTGTTGGAAAGTAGAAGCTAAGGTTTCTTCCTGAAGAAATGATCTAGAAAAGAAGAAAAATCAATTAAAATTTGAGAATAGTAGTAAGATATTGGATAATATCCTTATTAATCAAAGTTATTTGTCTAATAAATTAGGTATTGGCTTTCAAAAAGAAACAAATGGAGAATCCAACTCGAAGGCATGTTTAGGTAAACTAGTATGAAATAAGAAAACATCTAAAAATCTTATTAAATAAACTGACAAAACTAAGATACAAAAAGGGAGTAATATGATATGAAATCGATTAAGCAAGCAAAAAAAATTGCAACCATGGAATGAATAAATAGAGTATCATTCTCATTTATTACCAAATATAAGAATAAAATACATATGCATCTACAGTACCAAAGACATTTTAATAATAACTCAAATAGCTATAGAAAACGAATGAAGAATTAGTCGAGATATTATCCCCCTTAAGGACAAAGACATCAAAGATTCATTGGTTTCCCTTCTCAAAGGAAAAGTATTCACAGGTATCGAAGTTTATTTAATGGTTATTGTTTTTATTGTAATAATTTTGGACATAAAGTGATATAATGTAGATACCATGAAAGAAATCAAAATATGTTGAGTAACAACAACAAGAGAGGATATCAAATACTAGGGAATGGACTTCGAAGCAACAATAAAGGTTATAGTTCGAATATTGTCAGGAATATCAACTCCTTTGCACCTTTACTAGATATGTTTTAGTGTTACAAGTGTGGAAATTATGGGCAAAAATAATTTGATTGTAGCCATGGAAAGAACATACATCTCCCACTTGCTAATGAAAATAAAGGAAGCATGCCATGAGGAACAAAGAATCAATACAGATTTTATTTTTCACATAAGGAAAATCAAAGTAAGTTTAAAAGATACAACCCATTCTCTTCCTTAATGAATCTCCCTAAAAATTTTAGATATGAAAATGAGAGACATCAATCAAGTGAAAGTAGAAGCATCTACAATCAATCCTCCTAAGTGAAACAAGCAAGTAGAAAGCAACAAGATATTGAAACTAAAGGAAGAGAAGAAAGTGAAATTCAATATTGTACTTTGTGCACAAGAAACAAACAATCAATGGTATATATAGAGTGGATGCTTTCATCATATGACTGGAGATAAGATAATATTTCTCTCTTTAAGGAATATCAAAGGTGGAAATGTAATTCTAGGAGATGATACATTAGCCAATGTGATAGGAAAAAGTTAAAGTTATCCTTGATAGTAGAAATAATAATGCTAACAATGTCTTACTTATTAAAATCATATATAACGACATCCTGAGTGTGATTCAAATGGTTGATAGAGGACATGAAGTCATATTTGATTCCAGAGGATGTAAAATTAGAGAAGAAGTCTTTGGAAAATTAGTAGCAAAAGGAATCGTAACTACATACAATGTATATGTTATAAAAGGAAGTAAATACAAAAAGAAGATATTCAAGGCAATACCTTCTTCACATTATGAATAAAAGAAAATAAAGGGACAATGGATCCTCAAGACAAAAAAGGAAGAAACAGTCAAGGGTGAGCTACAAAAACTAGAACCGTGAAAGAGAGAATGAAACCAACATAGTCTCATGGGGAATACATAACAACATCTCAAACTACATGAAGAAAATTATAATCATTTAAGATGGTTTGTGGTAGAAGAGTGTTGTGCTAAAAAGGTCTAAAATATAAGAATACAAATCCACATGAATATCTCTTAAGAAGAAGAAAAGAAGGAAGATGTCAAGAGAGTAGAAGAGAAGGAGAGTACATGAGCTTAGGAAGAGCCACACAAGAGTTTATTTCTCAATAAATGAAAGGTATGCACATATTATATGATTTAACCTTATTTCATGTAAGTGGCATATATAGTTAATCTCAACAATCATGAGTCTAAGAAAATAATTGGTAGGTGTTTGTCTCAGTAGAATAAAGAGTTTAAGGGGAGAAAATATAGAGTTGTACATGTTCCTTGGTTATTAATTTGTATCCTATTATTTTTTGGTAATAATGGTATGTTCTATGCTTAAGAGGAATTTTACTTTAATTTCTTTACTAGTCCAATATCAATATCTAGTTTAGAAATCACATCAACATGATAGTAAAATGTAGATAAAACATAAAGATAGATAGCAGAAGACAAGCCAAGACATGAGGACACAAGATGTCACACCAGCTAGGGACAAACCCCAATGTAGGAAACCCTTGATCAACTCTTCTTATATTCTTCAATAGTTCAATAGAGAGAGAGAGAGATCGTACAATTTACAAATCCGATAATTTATGACAACAGAAGAAAGCCCTAACCATAAAATTGAATGCTAGTCAAACATGGAAGAATTATTCCCCTATTCAGCTCAGTCAAACCCATTCAAATTCAACCTCCAGCAACAAGTCTAATCAGCCAAAAATAGCTAGAAAAAGTCCAGTCAAAACTAGTCAACTCTGCGGCCAGCCCTAGGAGAGTCAACGCCAGTCAAAGGAGAGGTCAGATTGCCTCAATTTTAGTGCCCAAATCTGTGGCCTGATAGGATAGAGATACCTCACCCAAACCAAAGTCAAAATAGGTCAACACTTGAGGTCAAAATAGTTGAACAACCTCCTTGTAGCTCGGTCAACGCTAGTCAATATAGTCAACAAAATTTTTCCTTCTTCCCCCGCATGTGTATTCATACCCAATCACAAGAGGAGAGAGAGAGATGTGAGATGATATGATGGTGAAAATAACTTGAGGTCTACTCCTTTTATATGCAACGTTGAGGATGAGTTGGGGGTTTGAATGCCTATTTTTCTTGCTGGCCAACCTTGATAATTTGTCTGTAATATAAATAGATTCATATCTTCATTTGTACACATCAGAATCAGATGATCTTTTGATCAATCCTACACCTCTCAGAAAGAGGAATCCAAGAAAAATATTAGCTATCATAAATAAGATTAACCATGAAGAGTTTTTCCCTAGTTGCTAATTTTAACAGTCCCCCTCAACTAGGGGGAACTCCATTTGCTAATCCATATGCCAATCTGTACTATGGCCAATTTTAACACTCCCTCTCAACTAGGGAGAACTCCATCTGCTAATCCATCTGCCAATTTGTAGTATCTTTACCATCAATGCACTACTTTGCTATGCTATGCTCTACTGAAATATGAAGAAGAAGAACTGATCGAGAATCTATCATACCATTCTATACTAACCTGAAGCTAGTCCTAGATAAAAGAGAATCTCTCATACCACTCATACTGACCCGAAGTCAGCTCCAATTAAAGAGAGTGTCTCATACCACTCTTACTAACCCGAAGTCAGTTCCAATTGATCCCAGATAAATATCATTCATCCCCGCATAGGGACTACGATAGTAGATGATACGTCCATTAGTAGTACTACGGTCCCTATACTCATTTCCCTACTCATTGGCTAGATGAGAGGTACTTCCCATGAGTGTCAGACTCCATGGTAGGATGACTCAGTAGGAGAAGGATGAACCACTCATCCTACCTACATGTGGCCATGGGGTATCACAGGGGAAGGCTAAACCACTCATCCTATACACAACAAACCACTAGGGGAAGGCCGAACTACTCACCGTATGGTTGCTCATCGCTCCAAGAAGTATCGCAACCCCCTCGATCTCCCAGAGCTCAATGTCCATATCATACAAGACCCTCATAAGAGGGTCTCTCCGTGACTCCAAGTCGTTCTCGGAAGGCCAAGAACTTGACCTTCCCTAGGGGCTTTGTCAGAATATCGGTGACCTACTCATCAGTCCTAATGTGATGGAGCCTTATTACTCCTTGTTGCACCATATCCTGAATAATCAGATCCCACTTCGGTTGCCACAGATAATCACATTGGTATCCAACACATGTCCAAACATCTCACTGAAGACCGTCCTCAACCAGACAGCTTAATAGGAGGCCATACTAGCAGCTATGTATTCAGCCTGTACGGTGTTCAAGGAAACCAATTTCTGCTTCCTCCTCATCCAGGATATCGAAGTAGAACCCAAAGAAAAACAACATCTAGAAGTTCTCTTGTAATCCATGACACAGCCAGTCCAATCAGTATCATAGTAACCATGCAGCCTCACATCTCTAATAATGTATCTCAGACCATGATTTATTGTGTCCCGAAGATACCTTAGAAGATTCTTAGCACTAATCTAATGTATATGATGAGGCTCAACCATATATTGGCTCAACGTAATAACTGCAAAACGTATGTCGAACATGAGTCAACCAAGAACACTAGTGTTCCTATGACTTAACGATATTCAGAAGAATTTCCCAATTCAGGTCTAGAAGCACTACCACATAACTTCTTAAAGTTAAGTTCCATTGGGGTAGTCAGAGGCTTATAGTCCACCATCCCAAATCTTTCTAATATCTTTACAAAATATTTTCCTTGAGATAGGAAAATTTCTCCTGGAATTTTCCAGACCTATAACCCTAGGAAGTAGTGCATCAATCCTAAGTCCTTCATCTCAAATTTAGAAAGCAACTCCCTCTTGCATTTGTGAATGTGAGGGTCTGCACCTATCGGAAAGAGGTTGTCCACATAAAGTACCAGTATGAGAGGTTTGTCATTTTCAACCTTAAAATAAAGGTACAGATCGACTTCACTTCTAGTGAATCTCAACTTCATCAGATAGCTATCAATCCTCTGATACCAAGCCCGAGGTGGTTCCTTCAAGCCATAAAGAGATTTCTTCAACCTGCATACATGAGATTCCCTGTCATGAACCTCAAACCCCTTGGTTTGTTTCACATAGACTTCCTCCTTGATCGAACCATGCAAGAAAGAGATCTTAACATCCATTTGATGTAGGTTCCATCCTTGGCAGGTAGCAAGGGCTATGATTGAGTGGATGGTGATGTATTAGGAAACAGGTGAAAATATGTCATCGTAATCTACACCTTCCTTTTAACATAAGCCTTGAGCAAAGAAGCAAGCCTTGAACTTTTCTACATATCTATTAGCTCCATGATTGATTTTGTAAAACCACTTAGAGGTGACAACCCATTTGTCCTCGGGTCTAGGAACCACATTCTAGACATGATTCTTTATAATTGACTCATATTCTTCATTCATAGCATCCTTCGATACTTGTTTCTTTCTGGCTTTTTCAAATGATGAAGGCTCATTTTGAATGATAGTGCTCATGACAGTCAAGTATCCTTGCTACATTTTTGGCTTCTTGCTTTCCCTAAAAGTGCCCCTTGGTGCAATATGTCTCTCAGCATCTTCGAGAGTTTCCCTAAGCCAAGAGGGTCTCCTCTTTGAGGAGGAGGGCTCTTGAGGAGGAGTATAAATAGGATCCATAGGTTCATCAACATTTGACATCATTTCATCTTATTTTACACCTTGTTTTCTGTTGTCATCTTCTTTGTCCTTCCTTGGGATAGGAATGTTGTTGATCTTAATGAGGGCCATATCTTCATCAGAGGTGAAATCATGACTTATCTCAACTTCCATTTGACTAGCAACATAAATTCTATAACCCTTATAATTTTCACTATAGCCCACAAAGATTCCTTTCTTCCCTGATGCACCCAATTTGCTTCTTTTCTCTTTTGATACATGAAAATATACGAGACTTCCAAAAATTATAAAGTGAGAGACATCAGATTTCTTAGCAGTGAACACTTCTTCGGGAGTCTTAGAGTCCAATTCTTGATGAGGGTGTCAATTTTGAACATAGACACTAGTATTTGCAACTTCAGCCCATAGGAACTTTCCAAGCCCTTCATCATGAAGTATGGCACGAATAACTTCTACAATAGTACGATTCTTCCTTTCAGCTACACCATTTGGTTCGAGAGTGTATGGTGTTGTAGTATCCATCTTAATGCCAGCTTCTCTACAATAATCATGGAATTCATTGGATTCCTACTCAGTCCCATTATCAGTCCTCAATATCTTTATTTTCTTCTAGGATTGGTTTTGGATCAAGGCTTTGAAGTGACGAAACCAGGTGAACACTTCATCCTTCATTTTCAAGAAGTAGATCTAGGTCTTGTGAGAATCGTCATCCGTAAATGTGATATAAGTATCCTCCCAAAGAGTTTACGAGAATCATACCAGATATGTCATACTGGATCAATTGCAATATATATGTGGTATTACTATTGATTAAAGGGAATGGTCCCCTTGTAATTTTTCCTTCGGAACATCTCGGACATACACCTTCATGCTCTACTTTGAACTCAAAAATACCTATCACCATCTGTCTCACATCGGGTAGAGCCTTATAATGAAGATGGGAAAACCTCTAGTGCCATAGTTCAGATTGTAGAGATGTTTTGCAGGACATGGCTCCCAATGAACTTTCTCCAACTTGATACAAAGTGTCAACTCTAAAGCCAAAAGTAAAAGCATCTTTAAAATTTGTTTTCCAAGAACATACCTTTCCATCAATGAATGCCACCTTGTATCTTTTGTCCTCCATTGTCGAAATGGACACTAGATTCTTCCTCGAATCAGGTTCATATAGTACTTCTTGTAAATGAATAGTATTACATTGATTCAATTCAAGGGTAACATTCCCTACTCCCTTCACGGGATAGGTGGCATCGTCTCCAAGGGTAATCTCCAAGTTTGTCTCCTTCTCTATCAGATTAGAGAGAGTTTCCTTGTATCCAGTGAAGTGCCTTGATTCACCACTACCAATTAGCCAGTTCGCTAAAATGTCCGGTGGAGAGTTAGCGGAGAGGGCCGATATAAGATAGTACTCCTTTTTCTTATTGTTAACAAAATTTGATTCTTCATAACTGGCGTTCCTTGCTCTCTTGGGGGGTCAACCATTTCCTTGAGGTATCACATTCCTTTTTCCTTTTCCATTGTACATACCATTCCTTTCATCATTGTGGTTGAAGTTTCCCCTACAATGATTGTGATCATCATCTTGTGATGTGTCCCTTCTATTTGGACACTCCATTGTATAGTGGGCAAACTTATTGCAAAAAAAGCACCTGCCCTTTCTTCCTCCCTTAGATCTAGGCTTTCCATTGAAATCACCTTTAGACCCTACATTATTCTTCCTCTTGGCATGAGCGGAGAATGCAGTGGGGTTGCTTCTATTAGAAGTCATTTCTTGCTTCACAATTCTTGTTTCTTCTTGAACGCATCTCGACATCAATTATTCAACCCATGGAATTCAATCATTATTAAGAATAATGGTTCTAAATATATACCACTCAGGTGGGAGTCCTCCAAGGGTAGTGATAGTAAGTTCCCTATTAGGAATGACCTCTTCAATTGAAAGTAGATCATTCTTGATCTCAGTGATCCTTAAGAAGTAGGATCGAATATCCTCATCCTTGCCCTTCTTAATATCCTTCAACTTATTTTTGAGAAATAAAATTTGATTATCATCACTAACCTTGAACATGCTCACCAACCTGTCCTAGATATCCTTAGAGGTGTTCAAATCGGAAATGTAGGCCACCAGATGCTTATCAATGGAATATTTGATAATCTTCTTTCCTTTGACTTTAGCCCTATTCTACTTGGTCTTTGCAACAGTTGATGCATTTGAAGGAGGCTCAAGGATTTTACACTTCACATAATCAAACACTTCTTGGTCTTCCAAGGTAAAATCAAGATACATCTTCCATCCATGATAGTTAGATTTTTAATGGAGCTTGTCTTCAGTTGAGAAGCGGGATGGGGAACCCATTGAGCCTTTTTGTCCTTGTCCAACTTCCTTTGGTAATTTCTCTTTCAATCTTGCTTGGGATTTTTCTTAACCTATGCTCTAATAATGATGTTAATTTTAGTTAACAATGGTATGTTCTATGCTTAAGAGAAAGTCTACTTCAATTTCTTTATTAGCCCAATATCAATATCCAGTTTAGAAATGACATCAACATGATAGTAAAATGCAGATAGAACATAAACCTAAAAAGTAGAAGACAAGCCAAGACAAGAGGACACAAGATGTGGCACCAGCTTGGGAGAAACCCCAATGTGGGGGAACCCTTTGTGTATTCTTCTTATATTCTTCAATAGTTCAATAGAGAGAGAGATAGTACAATTTACAAATCTGATAATTTATGATAGCAGCAGAAAGCCCAAACCAGAAAATTCAACGTTGGTCAAACAGGGAAGAATTCTTCCTCTATTCAACTCGGTCAAACCCATTCAACTTCAGCCTCCAACAACAAGTCTAATCAGCCCAAAATAGTTTGAAAAAGTGTAGTGAAAACTCATCAACAAAAGTCAACTCTGTACCTATCCCTAGGACAATCAACATTGGTCAAAGGAGAGGTAAGATTGCCTTGATTTTAGTGCCTAGATCTATGGCCTTCTAGGACAGAGATACCTCACCCAAACTGAAGTCAAAACATGTCAATTCTTGAGGTCAACTCAGTCAAATAACCTCCTTGCAACTTGGTCAAGACTGGTCAATGTAACCAATAGAATTTGTCCTTCTTCCTTTCCATGTGTGAGAGAAGGCTGGCCAAATATGCTTACCCAAACACAAGAGGGGAGAGAGAGATGTGAGATGAGATGATGGTGAAAAAGACTTGAGTTCTCCTCCTTTTATATGCAATGTTGTGGATGAGTTGGGGTTTGAATGAATATTTTTCTTGCTGGCCAACCTTGATAATTTGTCCATAATACAAATAATTCATATATTCATTTATACATGTCAAAATCGGATTATATTTATATTAATCCTACACCTCTCGGAGAAAGGAATCCAAGAAAAATACCATCTTTCATAAAGAAGATGACCCATGTGGATTTTGTCCCTAGTTGCCAATTTTAAAATATTTCTATGTCAATATCTTACAAATCCATGCATTATAGTAATAACCATGGAAAACAAAAACTTCCAAGAGAAGAAGAGCATAAACATTGGAGAAAATTGTGATAGTACCTTTGAAGAGATGAAGATGATGGTTAGTATGTTCACTGGGAGTGTGAACGGTCACATGAACATTATTAGAGACATTTTCAGTTCAGTTATTGGTACAAAGATGAATTAGAAGATGGAAAGTAATCAAACATTGGATTCTCACAAGAGAAAGGAGGAGAATGCATTTACTACAGTAATGGAGAAGTGAGCAAATATTCAAGATGGTAGTTGATTTCAGCCAAACCTTATATCATCAACAACTTGTTATATCCTATCAAGGGGAGTAAGAGTGTTATGAATTGGGTAAACAGTCAAGAGATATAGTATATTCTTAGGAGGAGCATGTACTTACTAAAGGAATCACCAATGACCTATTATATTTCGTCACGGGTAGAATGTTTATATATGGAGTATCTAGGCCCTTTTCCATTGTTTTCAAAGGGGGAAATAGAAAACATTGGAGAATAAGTGGGAGAATGAGAAGACATTAGTATCATTCCAGGAGGAGTGTTTCCAAGTAGTGTTACCATAAATTACCATTAATGTTTAGTAATGTTTCCATCAATTCCAAAGGGGGATATTATTGTGTTGGAAATAATACTAAGAGGGGGGCAGGTGAATCAGTATTATCAAATCAATATAACTTTTTCATTTTCATACTCAGATTCATATATGCTACTTCAGTTAAGGCAAACCGTGTGTATATGCAACTGTGTGTAATGAAACAAGCGTATATCCAGTAAACGTATGATTCAATTAGTTGATCCTTTAATGAGTGCATAAGAACATTATTAACCATATGAACAGTAAACAGGAGTAGTAAAACAGAACAGATCATCACACATAAGCCACACACATGAACACCATGATATAAGGTGGAAACCCAATGTGGGTGAAAACCACTTGCTGCAATTCGTCTCTAGCTTCTTTCAATTAGAAACTTCCTTTTACAATGATTCTGTACTGGTGCAGTCGTATACCAATACACAGGTTGCAACCTGCAGAAGGCTACAACCTTCTCTCATTCTCCAGCTTCTCCTGGAAGGGAGCTACAACCCCCTTAGCTCTTGTACTAGCTAAGGTACTAGTACATAGGTGTTGACCTACAGAAGGCTACAACCTTCTCTTTTCTTCCAGGGACCACGTTTCATAAATTTTCAGACTGGATCCATAGACACAAAGCAATCACCACTACAATACAATCATCAACTATACCTATATCATTAATCTGAATTACCCAATACTAAATCACTGATATCCTGTCATCAAAACACAGTTACCAGAACACAGACCAGATACCAGAACTCTACAATAACCACTTAGAACCAACAACAACCTGAAACAACAAATCTCATACTGTATACGCTACTCTATTGTGTCAAACTAGCATGTATATGCCCTTTTACCAGAGCTAACCCGCGTACAAATCTAAAGATAATTACTTATAGCTTCGCTGTAATTTCCAACTTCAGATATACCTAGACAATAACGTGCATTAGTACTCAGATCTAGTTATGATCATACCATATAATGATAATACATTTTAGTCTTCAAGATCCTGGCCCATCAACCTTTATCAACTACATAGGAGCCTCCTTGATTCAGATCGAGCCAAGCATCACAAACCCATAACCAGTATACTATATCTCACACTTCATCAAATATTCAACACAAACTTGCCTCCTTCCGCCTAATGATCTTCTCCTTATATAGGTTTAGGCTTCTCTTAATAACATGGTCCAAAACCATGTAGAACCAATACCTATGACCCAATACCTGGGTTCAACATTTCGGACGCAATACAACGGACCAATACCAAAATACCATGGACCAAATACCATGGACCAAACCTTAGTTTTCCAACATGTACGCGGCTTTGCTCCTATGAACCTACGTGTGTACGTATATGCACCTTTTGTTCTGATAACCCGTGTGTATATGCGCTTCCATCAAGATTAACCTATGTATGCCTCTCTCTTGACTTGTTGTATTATGATCTGTCATAAGTACAACACTTGTATCATACTTCTCAGTGAGTTGCCATCAAGGACAACACCTATATCATAATGCCAACAATCTCCCCCTTTGGACTTGATGGCAACCACCACACCAAGTCACTCTCCCCCTTTGACATCAAGGGCAAAGGGCAGACAAAGTTATTCTCTTCCCTGGTACATCTTTAGCTATCCATACTCCCCCTAGGTACCTAATGAAATCTATGGTTGAACTCCCTCTTTGTATATGCCAATATGTACCAATCTGTCATTGCTCCCCCTGAGCATATGCAAGCATAACATGACTCTATACATCACTTTCCCAACCAAGTGGGAATACACCATTTTTAGACTCATCCACCCAACCAAGTGGAGATATACCAAATGTTTATACATGACTCATCAACAAGAACTATTACATCATCCATCCCATGCATAGTGGGGTAACTAAAATACATCATATGAACTCACAAAGACCAAGGAACTAAACATGTCCATCACAATTATCAGCAACTATCATACACCATATGATCTACACCATCATAACCTACAATCCTTTCTCTTGGTCAATCAATAATCAGTGGGAAGATGTGTCAATAAGCATCACCACCAAGGACTTCTAACCATAATGCCAGCAATGCATTATTCAAAACATATGCTCCCCTTGAGCCTGTGCCAACCATCATATACTACAATTGAACCATTTCCTGAGTCTGTTCTGCTGCTTTTATTTAAAGCTCCATATACTCAAATATGCAGCCTATGATTCACGTATATACATGACTTACATTTATTATATCAGCGTATACAAGATGGAATACTGAAGGTTTTCACTTTCAGTTTCCCCTGTGTCTGTTATATCAGGGCCCTGAGTTATGTCACATCTTTCTGTCTCTAATTCTGTCTTCTTTAATACCTGGAATTGTGATGATGTATAATCCTCTTGCTTTGGAGTTTGAATCTTGCTCCTACATTCCCTTGCTTTATGTCCAAACTTGTTACATGCATAACATCTTACATGTTTCATGTTCCTTCTATTGCAATCAATTGCTTTGTGGCCAAACATATTGCAAGAAAAACAATATCACTTGAAGTACATGGAATGTGATGATCTTGTGTGATGGTCTTGAACCATTCTACTTCTACATCTGGCTGCAACATGTCCAAGATTATGACATTCATAATATTCAACATTATTCAATGGAGGAAATAATCATCTATCACTTCCATAGTTAGGGGTAAAGGATTTTCTTTGATGAATTTCTTTCCTTGGTTGATGATGAGGTTGTCCTTTCATCTCCTTGTTGAGCATTTCAGAATTCTCATTAGAGTTCCTTGCCTCACCATGTTAGCTAGATTCACCTTCAACAGATTGACAAAAGCCAAGACCAGTTTTGATAGTAGGGGATCTTTGACTACCAAGAATGTCATCCAAAATCTTAGTACTATCTTGAAATCATAACAGTTTATCCTTTTCTTCTAATTTTCTTTTTAAGATATTTACCTCAACCTGATGTTGTTCTTCCTTTTCCAGATACTGCTTCCTTATGTTTTCTTCAGCTTTTCTTCCTTCTTCCACTTGTTGCCTTAATTCGATCACTTCAAGTTCTTGTTCTTCAAGAGCTTCTTTATTCTACTTCTTTGAGTTTTTAAGATCTCCTTTTAGAGAGAGGATCTTTGATTCAAGTCTCTCAATTGTTATGCTATGATCTTTTACTATATCCTGCAATTGCTCCCTTACTCTGGTTACTAACTCCAATTGTTCCTTTAATCTAGTAACTTCTTTTGTTTCTATGTCCTTATTGTCATATGCCATGAGAAGTCTAATGTCTTCTTCATTATTGGATGAGTCAATACGTTTAACATGGGTATAATAACTTCTATTACCTTCTTCAGACATCTTTCCTTTGTTATGAGGGCATCTAGCAACATAGTGACCAACTCTACCACATGAAAAGCATTTGGAAAGTAGCTTACCTTCGAACCTTTCGGATCCCCGTTCAAGATTCTTGACAAAATTTACCTCATCTTCTCCTTCTGAAATGTATCTTGATTCATTTGCTGACACTTCAAATGTAGCTTCTCTCGCATCTAATGGTCCTACTTTTCTCATCTCAAAAACAGTTAAGATTCTGTGAAGCTGCGACATAGTGATTTTTTGCAGATCCTCCTTTTCTTCTATGGCAGAAACTTTGGAATCAAATTTAGAAGACAGGGATCTTAAAACCTTTTCAACTAAGACAACTTCCTTAAATTCTTCACCCAGATTCCTCATACAATTGACAATCTCATCTATACGTAGAAAGTAATTAGCTATGATTTCATTACTATGCATTTTAAGGTTTTCATACCTTATTCTAAGAGTTTGAAGCTTTTCTCGTTTTACCTGTTCATCTCCTTCATAGCTTAGAATGATTTTCTCCCATATTTCTTTGGCTGATTTCAAATGCATGACCTTCATAAATTATGATTGTGACAAGCTTCCCAATAAGACAGTAACAGCTTTAGCATTGAGTTCATATTGCTTTCTCTCTACTGTATCTATAGGAATTGCTGATGGATATGTGTATCCTCCTTCCACGATTCCCCAAACATCCATTCCAAGCGATTGTAGATATGATGTTGTTCTTATCTTCCAGTGGACAAAGTTGCTCCCATCAAGGATTGGTGGCTTGATGGATGCCTCTCTTTCTTGATTAGCCATTCTGATGGATCTTTCCTTCAAGCGATCAAGCTTCTTCTAAAGGACCTGCTCTGATACCAATTGTTGGAATAAGGGGGGGGGGGGTGAATCAGTATTATCAAATCAATATAACTTTTTCATTTTCATACTCAGATTCATATACGCTACTTCAGTTAAGGCAAACTGCATGTATACACAACTGTGTGTAATGAAACAAGCGTATATCTAGTAAACTTATGATTCAGTTAGTTGATCCTTTAATGAGTGCATCAGAACATTATTAACCATATGAATAGTAAACAGGAGCAGTAAAACAGAACAGATCATCACACATGAGCCACACACATGAACACCATGATATAAGGTGGAAACCCAATGTGGGTGAAAGCCACTTGCAGCAATTCGTCTCTATCTTCTTTCAATTAGAAACTTCTTTCTACAATGATTATGTATTGGTGCAGCCTTATACCAGTACGTAAGCTGCAACCTGCAGAAGGCTACAACCTTCTCTCATTCTCGAACTTCTCCTGGAAGGGAGCTACAACCCCCTTAGCTCTTGTACTAGCTGAGGTACTAGTACGTAGGCCTTGACCTACAGAAGGCTACAACCTTCTCTTTTCTTCTAGGGACCACGTTTCATAAATTTTCAGACTAGGTCCATAGACACAAAGCAATCACCACTACAATAAAATCATCAACTATACCTGTATCATTAATCTGAATTACCCAATATTGAATCACTGAAATCCTGTCATCAAAACGCAGTTACCAGAACACAGATCAGAGACTAGAACTCTACAATAACCACTTAGAACCTACAACAACTTGAAATAGAAAACCTCATACTGTATACGCTACTTTACTGTGTCAAATCGGCGTGTATATGCCCTTTTACCAGAGCTAACCCACGTACAGATCTAAAGATAATTACTTATACCTTCGCTGTAATTTCCAACTTCAAATATACCTAGACAATAACATGCATAAGTACTCAGATCTACTCATGATCATACCATATAATGATAATACATTTTAGTCTTCAAGATCCCGGCCAATCAACCTTTATCAACTGCATAGGAGCCTCCTTGATTCAGATCGAGCCAAGCATCATAAACCCATAACCAATATACTAGATCTCACACTTCATCAAATATTCAACACACACTTGCCTCCTTCTGCCTAATGATCTTCTCCTTATATAGGTTTAGGCTTCTCTCAATACCATGGTCCAAAACCATGTAGAACCAATACCTGGGTTCAACAATTGAGACGCAATACCACGGACCGATACCAAAATACCATGGACCAAATACCACGGACCAAACCTTAGTTTTCCAACATGTACGTGCCTTTCCTCCTGTGAACCTGCATGTGTACGTATACGCGCCTTTTGTTTTGATAACCTGCGTGTATACGTGCTTCCATCAAGATTAACCTGTGTAAACCTCTCTCTTGACTTGTTGTATTATGATCTGTCATAAGGACAACACCTGTATCATACTTATGAGTGAGTTGCTATCAAGGACAACACTTGTATCATACTGCCAACATATTGACCAATGTATTATCATTGATGTCAAATGAATTTTCATTAGTCTCAAAGGAGTAGTCGTTGATATGAAGGAATGTCAAGCTCAAGTGGAGCTTGGTCACTAGGGAGTATTGGTAAGAGAACTGATGGGTTTTGCTAACTAGCTAAGGTAGAAGATTGAGCTTATCCTTAGAGAATCATCATAAGTGCTCCTGTATAGTGCATGGTTTTATATTCCTTAGAAAGACCTTTCAAATAATATATGACACTTTGGAAAATTCCTAAGGGTCAAAATGATTAATGAAGGTTCAAATTTTCGAAAGGTTCTAGAGGCTCATGGTCCCTCCAATAGATAGAAGGTGTAGGATGAAAAATGGTTCCATTAGTTAATGCATAGTTTGATAGTACACCACATATTTTTTGGTTGGAGGTCATAACAGCATGGAGCTGTGTGCCAAGGTTAATATAATCCGCGATAGGAAATGTTCCCATCAACTACAATATGTCAAATGGCAAAGGTTTCAAATTAGAGATGTCATATGGATTCATAGTGTTTTTGTGGTCCTAGAGAAAACATACTCCATGATGATGGAATCTCTAGGTCCTAGCAAGTGATGAAAATATGATGCACAGGCCTGGAAATTTAATGAAGGAATTAACTAAATCACACCAAGTCCCCAAGCCTCTCTTCCACACCAAGTGGAAGTAGTAGTAGAGACACATGGAAATATGTGATTGGATAATGAGAATGACATGGAAGCCAATTGGAGTAAAATTCAGCATAGAGATGACATGACAAGCGACACATAACATGCACATTTGGCACTTTTTGGTGTCCAAGTGGCCCTTTGCCAAGAGACACATGACACCACTCATAGGGTGACATGTGGTAGTGTGATGATGTAGCATGACACATCACCACACCACAAAAATATAGTAAAAATGATCATGGAGGTTATTGATTTGGATATTTCCATTGTTGATGGACTCTGGCAGACAAGAACTACTCTACCATCTCATCAATAATTTCATGTCCTGTCATGGAGGTTTTAGTCAAATAGGTCCATGCATATTTTTGTGACATAGGATATATTTCAAGAGAAAAAAATATTACCAACATGACATAAAATGTGAATTTTTCCTCCGCAATATTTTTAATTAACTAAGGAATTTATTGAAAAACAAAAAATGTGGGACCCCCTTAGTACTACTTACAGGAGGAAGCCAACTGGAAGTGACACCAACAACTAGAAAGTGTGGACCAATAAGAAAGTGATGTAATGTAAATAGTGGAATTCAAGTGGCCCAATAATAATGATAGAAGTGGTAATGATGATGTCAGCATGACATTGGCTGCTGATTTCGTATATCTTTGTGATACACTCCAAGGGGTTAGTTGGTGGGTTTTTTCACCTCTAAAATTAAGTTTTTGGTTCTAAGCCTTTGAGACTATAAAGCAGGGAGTCAATCATGAGAGCACTTGGTGACTTCAGTAAATGAGGATGGTTGCTAAGCGTTTTATTGCTTATGTCATGACCTCAAACCACAAATTCATATGTTGGGTGGTATGGGATAAGGGTGTAGAGGTTTAAGACCTATAAAAAAATAAGAACATCCCTGTTGTTTGTTGTGAGGATGCAGTCTCGTTTGGAAAATATATTAAAGATAAGGGAACAAAAAGAAAAAATAATTGGCATTATGGAAACCAAATTAAGTTAAGGTCTAGTTAAAAAATTGATATGCCTACATGAACTTATTCTTGTTGATTTCGTTTGACAACAAGATTACAAAGGGTGAAACTAGGGTTTGATTCCCATGTTATTTCTGAGTGCGGAAGCTATAAAAGACATAGAAATTGCTGAGAAAATGTTTTTTTTTTTTTTAATTAAGAAGATCAAATGTTGAGATTTGTTGAGATGAGAAGACCAAGACCTCAATAAGGTCAAGAATTGACAAGGGAAAGTCTCTACGAAGGTCAAACCATTTCATAAGGCCAAGTGTTTGAGAAGGTTGAGAGATGAAAAGGTCGAGAGCTAAATATACTAAGAGTTGAAGGTCAAGAGCCAAGAGATCTTGTTGAGTGATAGAAAAAATAGAGTTATGAAGAATACTAAGGGAAAGCCTATATGAATAATTGAGAAATTGCTTGAAGGAGAATCAAATCTGAGTGTTGTGATTAAATCTGAAGATAAGGAAAGCTACAGAGAAGAGAACACGATTGAGGATTCTAAGCTATATTTTATGATATTAGCATGCATGATATCTAAAGGAAAGATAGAAAGCGAATTAAATGTAGCACCTATGGATCTGAGTTAGAAAATGGATGGAAAAAGCACATGCATAGTTCAACAAATTTGTTCCTTCAGATGAAGGAGTCATTGCTTCCGAATGGGTTGCAAATAAGGGAACCAATGCTTCCGATTGGTTGGTTCTAGAAAAACAAATATGAGATGGATCTCATATAGGTGGGTTCTTGAAAATTAGGGAGTAGTTTCTTCCTTCTAGTTGGATCTTGCATTTACATAAAGAAAAATAAAATATTTATGGTTCTCTCCGTTTATGGTTTTACACATAAAAATCTTTGTGTCATTTGTGTATGGTGTTTGTGGTAGGGTTGTGTATCTTTTAATATGTTTACATGATATTTTGTTAAATGGTTTAAATGTTTAAATCTAGTAATAATTTTTAAAGTTGGTCCTAATAATGATTCAGCCCCATTCTCAGTAATAAACTAGTTTTAAACACAAACTAATGGATTTAGGTGTATATCTAATTTAGGGGTGTATGTCACTCTATTGAGCCACAAAGGAGCCACACCAAGGCATGATAGTAGCTCCAAGGCATTATAAGATATTTAAGAACTTATACCAAACAATTGCAACACATAATAGATATTGAACTCAAATATAATATATATACATGCTCAAAGTAGTATTAAAGTGATCATTTCCATTATCACCCATTCAACCCATATATAAAAAATAATGAAGTGCTTAAGCTATATAGAAACTGCTCAAAAATATATAAATCTAAGATCATAAAAAAATTGGTAATCCCCATAAAAGTAATTAGCAGGGCCGTAAATGACCACTCTAATAACATGTAAGAGTTTTCTATTACTCACAATGGATTTTTCTATGTTAATGGAGGAGGCCTATTTTTGGCTAAATATAGTTCTAAAAATTAAGAAGATTAAAACCCTATGTGAACTTAGAACTCACAACACTTAGCTCACTGGAAAAGACCAATTATATTAATAGCTTCATTTGTGAAAACACTAATTTTGATAAGGATTTCCCTTAAAGGCAAGTTTTCATGCTTAACCTTGTCAAATTTAAATTGAGCTTGATTATATGTAATCTCACAATTTTTTATGTGAGTCATGAAACAAGGAGTATCATGGCCGTAGGAGTACTCATGTCAAAGTTTGTCATTAAACTCTATTTTCATACTATTAAACTCATGTTGAATTATAAAAGCATAATTGGAAATTATTTATTGTTGATAGGCTCAGAATTTATAATAATTGACCTAATTTTCCAAGAAAGTTCTTTTCTTTTCATTCTCCTTCATTTTATTTACTACATACATATGCTTATTAACATTGTCTTCAGAAATGTCCAATTCAGTAAATGTAGATGAAGTGAAATCTAAATTTCTTATATCCATTACCATCATCCTAGTGGGTAGTATCACTTTAGAATCCAAAATAATTTTGATCCATGTATGCTTCTATCTTATTGTATGCTTCCTCCATTTATGCAATGAAAACAACTCCAAGTTGACACCTTCATCCACAATCATTGTAATATGTGCATCCCCTCATATAACCATACCTCAAGAAGAAATACTAGAAAAATTCTTATTATAAAAAAATTCATTGCATCTATGTGGTGCATCGTTTCTATGTGTTGCTTTTATTGATTATCGTGTTTTCCAATTTTCTTCTCATATGATTTCTTCTAATGCAGTGTTAAATAAATCATTTTACTTTAGCTCTAATTAACCTTTTTGTATCTTCCTCATCTCTTCCCCCACCCTCTTTTCTAGTTGATTCCTTTGCATCTATGTCACCTTTAGCTTCTCTCTCCTCTTTTTCCTTCCTAGCTACGAATTAGGCTATAAATATGCCCTCTATTTCCTTCTTATTTTCTAGTTCTTCTTTTTTACCATCTATAATCTATGCATGCTTCTTCCATTTAGATTTAAAATTTTCATTGATCTACTATAATGATTCCAATCTCTTTTTCCTTTCTCTTGCCACTTTTCCTAAAGTTCTTGTCTTTGAGAAATGGCCTCTGTGGTTTCTTCCTTTCATTTTCCTTTTTTATCCTTAGAGATTACTTCTAATTTTTCTAGGACCTCAAAATAGGCTATTTTTTTATATTTTGTTTCCCAGCACAAAAGGTTGTTGAAGTTTTATAAATTTTCTCATCCTCATTTTATTTATGTTGATAAGAAGTAGAGACTTCACCTTTCACTTATGTGTTGCAACAATCCTAACAGAGTTGGGTAATTGGGCTCATCCTTAATCAAAATGGTGTGCCCAAATATTTTTCCCTTGTATCCTAACTTAGGTGGAATTTGATAGCCCACAAACATACACACACATATACCTTGGGCATAACTTGATTTTTGTTTTAATAAATAAAACATTAAATCTTGGTTAGGTATCCAAGTATTCAATATTTGATTAATTGAATGGTCAAACTATATTTCACATCAGATGGAGACATGTAAGGTGCCTACAAGGCATCATAGTTCATGACGTACGTAGAGTATTACTCCCAATAATAATCCCCAACATTTCTCAACACTTCTAATTATTCTAGATATGTCCCTCGGCATGATTTCCAAAGAATAAAGTGTATATTAAATTTCTAGAAAACCGTCATAAATAAGTGTATATTCCTAATTATATGTCTTTCCATATTTTGTAGAATGGGAATGAAAATGAGGTTGATCTGGTGCCCAAGGCACTCTAATATGTAAGAATGTGTTAAAATCATATCTTACATATAACAAATGTGAGTACATGTATAATTCCTCAATCTAAGATATTCTAATAGCTTCTACAAGTGAATGTGACGTTGTAGCATCACAATTGAAAATTTTACCTCCTTAAGTCATTTCATACATAACTCGAGCCACACATTTTCACATTAGTTCAATCCTACCACATAAATATTATGTTAATCAATTTAGCTACCTAGTTGTGCCTTGACAAGATGGGTGTGCTTTGTAAATGTTCCTTTATTAAAGATTTAAAATATGCACATATTAATAATTTTCACCTAAGATATAATAGTAGTTATGTTCACACATCAAATGTTTTATTCAATCATTAGTGAAGTTCAATTCAATTTTGGATCATTTATAATGTCCTTGGAGGTCAATCTAGATGAGCGATCCAATGCATCTACCATACTAATTTATTAATTTTCTTATGTTGAACTCTATATGTTGAATTCAACATATAATTATTTCTATATAAAACATCACTATGGATCAACTTGCTAGGATTTATTTAGATAATGTGCTATGGAAATATTTTGTTTACTAATTAATTATAAGTTTTCATTATTCTCTGGCCTTTACTTATTATCAATTAATCAAATTAATTCACTTTAGCTATAGGCTCCATTGAACGTTATATTGTATTAGTGCCTACAAGACTGGGAAAACTAGTATATTTGTCAGCTTCGGGTTGAATGATATAATACTTTCTTTTAGCCAACTTCTTCCTTCATGAAGAATCTTTAGTGATATGGGTACGTTCAATAGATGGTAGTATTTTCCTTAGAAAATCCATTTGGTACTTTTATTAATCTATTTCTAATCCTCCTTTTCACCTTCCCTTTTTCAATATCCTTAAGAAATATAGGGTGTAGCTAAAAAGACATAAAATGTAGAAAAAATAGCTGAATGATATAATACTTTCCTTTAGCAAACTTCTTCCTTCATGAAGAATCTTCAGTGGTATGAGTATATTCCATAGATGGCATTATTTTCCTTACAAAATCCATTTGGTACTTTTATTAATCTATTTCTAATCCTCCTCTTTTTGACCTCCCTTTTTTAATATCTTTAAGAAATATAGGATTTAGCTAAAAATACATCCAAAATGTATAAAAAATAGTTTTAGAAATTAATAGAATCTAGCTTTGAATTTGTAATGTTGAACTTAACCTAAAGCAATTTCCACCTTTTCGTGCAATCCAAATTTAAATTTTTAATAATTACTATGTAAATGAAAAGTGAGAGAGAAAACACTTAGGCAAAAATGTAATTAAGAATGATACAAATTAAATTCAAATTTCATATGTAACTATACCATCCAAAGCTAGCTAATGTAGTGGAATAACCATCTATTCCAACATATTATTAATTCAAACAAAATTATTTCAATATGAAATACCTAGTTGAAGAAGTTAATAGATGGGTAATCTTTATTCGTGGAGATGTTTTTGAGTTTATTAATTCTTTTTTATGCATTGTGAAAAAAATTGAATAATCACTTTGATATACAAATGGTTTAGGCTAATAATATTGTTATATAATTTCATAATTTTCAGTTAAAAGGACAACTATAACATTATTTATTTACACACTAAAAAAATATGGCAAACTTGAGTTATAACATTACTGAATCAAGATCATACGTGACACACGTGTGTTAATTCAAAGTGTACATAAAATGTCAAATTAAAATATTAGATGGATATAAAATGTGGCTATTGATATTAGATAAAACATGTTCTATTGATCGGGTTTATTTGAATGTTCGGACCCTGTGACACTACCATTAGTTCATAGTAGGTCCAATTCTAAAAATTATAGCAGGAATTTTGGGTGAGAGGAGTGACCACGGCGACGAGAGCGCCTTCTCCGGGACCAACTAGCTTTCAACACCAGCAGAGGACATCAATGGATAGTTGCAGCTGGCTCAAGAGAAGATCCATTGGGCGACTACCATTGCTCTCCCAAGTATGCGCATGAGGATACTGCAACTATTCTCCACATTGTCTTATTGCTATTTGTCTTAAGCTCGAGGAACATGCATGCATGATTATTGTAGGCAGGACACATGGCTGCCTACATGCTTTAGTCCCCTATGTTCTGAATCCTTTAAATCCTCTGCTCTTTCTCTTGTGAGCCATTTTGGCTTTTTGGCCTGTCGTCCCTCCTACCTGGGATGGGGGCTCATGCTCGAATGCTTTTTTGCTCTCGATAGTATAATTTCCACTCTACATATCGATGGAGATCCCTGATATCCTTCGCTCGATGATCTTCTGGTGTTTAAATCTTGCATGCTGATGCTCAGTCACTCAAGATTTTTGGCGCTCTCTTTGGCGGTGGTCGTTCGCGGTAAAGGTTAGTACATTGCTATCTTACCTTTCATGTTTCTGAATACAATTTGGTTCCATTCCCTGGTGATTTCCTTATGTCGGGTAATATCTAGTATGTAGGCTCGCTTTCTAGTTAATTGAGTATAGATATCTATTTATCATGAATTTCCAATCTGGGTAGCCTTTCCTCTGGAGTGTCTGTTAAGATGCTGAAGGATCGTTTCCTAAAATTAAAGAAGATTATAGTTCTTTAGAAGCCATGCAAAGATGTTAGGTTTAGGATAGGTGAATGGTGGTGCATCCTTGAGATTTACTGTTGTTGTTTTGCATGTTGTGAATCCCCATCTCTATAGCCAGGCTTCTCAGAAGTCTCGGCTTCGATTCCTCTCAGTGTCCTGAAGCGGAATTGTCCTCTTCCCTAATTTGCCAGAATTTTTCCAGTTCCGATGGCCGATTTCTGAAATTCAAATTCAAATTGGTATTGGTTATAGAAAGATTATCCTTTTTTGTCTGGATATGTCCTTGCATTTATTCCATCTCCTTGAAATATCCTCTTTGCAGTTGAACTAGCGGCCTGCTGACGCCATCTCAAAGCTATTTTCTGATCTCTTCAGCTGATCTCTCCTGAACAAGTACTTGCATTAAATTCCGAGGGAACATCTCTGCCATCCTTTTCTTTCTCTCGACCTTTCTATAATCCTACTGTGGTGTCAGAACAGCTCTCTTCTATCTCCTTTCTTCTCAAGGCATTTATATGCACAGCTCTCATCCCTACGTCATACGTGTCAGAATTTTAATGCTCCTGCACTGTAATGCTTTGATATTCTGTCCTAAATCTTGCTGATCCCAAGGAAGGATTTTTTTGCTGCATATGGAGGGTGGGTCCGACTCAGCTGCCACCGAGGCTCTCATCAGGGCTACCATGGAGGCTGAACAGGCATGGGAAAATTCCACCTCATACGGTGGATGGCAAGACTCTTTGGACGAGGTGGCTGTTAAGCCGTCTCGTCAAAAGGGTGAAAGGAAATAAAATCTCTCCCATAAAGGAGGCAAGGTGGAACAAAAGGGCTCGCGCGACTGCTATAATAAGATGCACAACCCTGTTAAGACAACTGCCCTGCCTTCTGCAATCAAGCTTGATAATACCCATCTTACAGAAAGGATTGAAAGCCTCCAAAACCTCGCCCTTATAGGTAGATGGCATTTCCCCTTGGTGAATGATGCAGACATGAGAAAATGGATTGCCATCCACTGGAAGCCTGTAATAGGATACACTCTTGTGATTTCTAACCTTATGAAAGAATGTTATTTTTTTCACTTTCTTGCTGCTGGAGATGCCGAAGCCATTCTCAAGAGGCCATGGGTGTTTAGAAGAAGCTTCCTCGCTCTTTACAGGTGGTATCTTGGATTCGACCCATTGAAAAATACTCCCTCCAACAACCTAATATGGGTAAAGCTTCCTAATCTTCCCTTAGAACTATGGTCTAAGGAAACCCTCGAGGAGATAGGAAACGCCATTGGCAGATTCGTCTATGTGGACCCTTGGTGTTTGGGTGAAAAAGGATAAAAGGATCTCTTGGATTCTCATAGAAAAATCCTACAAGGGAGGTTATCCAAAACACATTGAAATAGCCTGGAGGGACCAGTTAATTAAGCAAAGATTGGATTTCTGGGGCATTCCATTCAGGTGCGTTGCATGCCATAAAACTGGCCATTTGATCAAAAGCTGCCCTCATCATAAGCGCATTATAAACAGGTTTCTTCGACAAAAGGAGAGTAAAGCTTTCTCCTCATCCAACTTATCTTCTACAGAGATTTTAGATAATAACCTTCCCAGGTCTCCTATTAATCCCCGGGTCTTTTCACAGGACCCTCCCTTATTTTCGAGGCCTGGCAGCCCTACAAATTTCAAAGAACACCTGCTAAATGGCCCTTCGGCTTTCCAATGCCACCCCATCCCAGAACCAAGAAATGTCGAAGCTGTTCCTTCCCTTGCTCCCATGATGGTAAAGGATTTCTCCTTCGGATCGATCCCCATCCCTATTTCATCCTCCCCCTCTTCACCTGACAAAGCCCTCCTTTCCCAAATAAAAGGGAAGGACCCATGTCTGTCTGTAACTCCTGTTAATTCTCCCACTTCATCCCCAATTAACTAGACTGATAGTGACTTGGATCTCCTTCTAAGCAGAAAGTCTCTTGAATTAGGGCCTTTAACCATTCATAAGCCCAGGAACTAGGCCTTGCCCCTCATAAGCCCGGACTCGGAAAAAATCATAACTGCCAAGAAAAAGACTTGTGGGGGTAGCAAGCACTTTAGAGGTAGAACTACTGTCACTGAAAGTGGGGTCAGGAACCTCTCCTTGATTGAAGTTCCTATATATGGTATGCCGGATTCACAGCATCTTAGAGAAAATGCTGCTGGCGAATCCTCCAAATGACTCTTATTGTCTCCATGAATATCAGGGGCCTTGGTGTTGACCCCAAATTTCTAATGCTAAGAAACTTTTTCTACTCTTCTAGACCGGGATTAATACTTATTCAAGAAATATTGCACAACTGTGAGGCAACTATTTCCTACTTTAGGAAGATGCTACCAACATGGTATATGTTAGCTACAGAGGCTAAAGGGCTCTTAGGAGGTTTAACAACTCTTTGGGACCCCACTCGAATCAGGGCTAAAGCATACAAATGCTTTGCAGGGATCATCATTTCCGCTTCCATCAGGGGCAAAAATTTCCTTATAAATGTTCTAAATATTTATGCGCCTTATAAAAACAAAGTTCCATTCTGGGGGAATTTTTCACCTCAGAAATTTTTGATATAGATCATTTGATAATTGCAGGAGACTTCAATTTTACATTGAACTCTGATGAATGCTGGGGACATTGTAGGAAAATGGACTCTCTTGCAGATAGCATTAAGCTCGAAGTCCTTAACAAGAACTTGGTGGATGTCGTCCCTGGGGAAATGAAGTCGACATGGACGAATGGCAGAACTGATAAGGCTTACATCGCCAAAAGGATCAATCGATTCCTAGTGCATATCAGTATTATAGACAGTTTGGGAATGCCTCATTCATCAGTGGAGAATGTATTAGTGTCCGATCATAGACCAATTGTGCTATCCTGGCCGGCGAAAGGCATCAAAAAGGGATTCCCATTCAAATTCAATCGCTCTTTCCTACAAGACCTAGCTTTCAATGTTCTTATCAAAAACACATGGAAGGAATTGTCTGCAAATGCAACGCTCCCCCCTTTCCTCACTTTTCATGATAAGATGACTGCTTTGAGGAAGATTGTTAAGAATCAGGAAGTGGGAAAAAAGGAAAAAGATAAACAGGGGTTGTTGTCTATCCAACAAGAATTGGATTCCACTCTGAAAGAAGCAAATGCAAACTCCCTCTCTTTCTCCATGAAATGTCACATTCGAGAACTTGAAAGGAAAAAATTTGAGTTATTAAAGCAAGAGGAATCCTTCTGGCAGCTTAAAAGCAAGGCAACATGGCTTCAAGAAGGGGACAAGAATACGAAGTTTTTTCACAAGTTTGTGAGTGCAAGACGTGACAAAAACTCCATACGGAAAATTACAAATGATAATGGAGACTCTTTTGTAACACAGAAAGACATTTCTAGGGAGGCTGCAATCTATTTTAAGAATCAATATAGTAGAAGGAATAACGTCGCCTTCCAGGATATTCTGTGGGGTATTGAACTGGCCCCCCAAATGTTTGATGAAGATGAAAATGAGGCGCTGTTTCAGCCAGTAACAGGAGAAGAGCTTCTTCGAATCCTGAAGTCTTTTCAGAAAGATAAGAGTCCTGGGCCGGATGGATGGACTATTGAATTCCTCACTCATTTCTTTGATCTTTTCAAGCATGATATCCTAAGGATGGTGGAAGCGTCGAGGATGTCTGGCAATATTCATCATATTACTTCTTCAACTCTGATCGCCCTTATCCCAAAAAAAGCGGATTCAGTTTCGTTTAAAGACTACAGACCGATTTCTCTGTGCAATATATCTTTCAAGATTATCATGAAGATTATTTCCGAAAGAATTAAAGGAATTCTGGCTAACTATTTAATAAAGGATCAATATGCTTTCCTGAAAGGTCGGAACATCCTTGATGTTATAGCCAATACACAGGAATGCCTCTCTTCCTTTTCTGCTCAACAAACTCCAGCGACCATCATGAAAATAGATTTGCAGAAGGAATTTGACTGTTTAGATTAGGGATTCATCGAATGTCTGCTCCCAAAGATCGGTCTTAAGTCAAAAAACATCCGATGGATAATGGCATGTATCGAGAATGTGAACTACGCGGTTATTGTTAACGGGTTTCCCACTCACTTTTTTCAAGTCGAGAGAGGCCTGCGACAGGGATGTCCTGTCTCGCCTCTCTTGTTCATCCTAGCCATGAATTCTCTAAGTATCCATATCAACAAAGCTGTGGCTGAAGATAGATGTAAACCCATAAAGATATGTAGGCACATATTCTGTTCACACAACCTCTTCGTAGATGATGTTCTTTTATTTCAAATTCTTTATAGATCATCGTGGATCTGTTTAAAAGATATTCTAGACAGATTTCAAAGAGCTTCTAGACTCTTTATAAACAAAGCAAAATCTCTGCTATATCATAATGATGTCGACATCGAGACGGTGAACTGGATTTCTCAGCTCTTTGGTATTGAATCCAAATCGCTCAAGCACGGCCTCAAATACCTTGGCTTCCACCTTAAAGAAAATGGTTACTCCAAAATCGACTAGCTCTGGTTGACAGAAAGACTTTTCAAAAAAATATCTACATGGGAATACAGGAGCCTATCCTTGGCAGGCAGGGTCACACTTTCACAAGCTGTTTTATTGCAGATGGTAGTTTACTGGGCTCATCTTTTCTTCCTTCCAATAAGCATAATCCAAAAGATGACCTTGATCACGGAAAATTTCATTTGGGGAGGTAGCTCCGATCAGAGGAAGTTTCACCTATCTAAAATAGACAGAATTTCATTGCCAAAGAATCTGGGGTCTGGGGTCTAAAGGATTTGAGAATTTTTGGCAAGGCACTTTTGTGAAAATCGCTCTGGAGAGGGATTTTTGGGGACGGACCATGGAGCGAGACTATTAAACAGAAATATCTGAAAGGCAAAGGCCTGGAATTCTGGTATAGAAAAAATGCAATTGGAATCACAAAAGGATCGGCTATTTGGCTTAGCTTCAGGAAAGTCGAGAAATTCTTTTTGTCAAAACTAAGATGGAGGATCCACTCTGGAAATAGGCTTTTCATTGGTCTTGATCCTATCGCTTGTAGTCGCAGCTTCTATCTTCTAGAAGATCTTTTATTTGCCCTACACAGAATCGGTGTTTTCACCTGGGACAAACTCATCTCGGACTGGTTGGGCCTTACCTCCATATGGAAGGATGCTATTGACATTGGTCTGCCGGCTGAATTCTCTTCTACATGGAATGTGGTCATAGATTCTTTACAGGCAAGCGGGATTGTACGCAGGGGACTAAATGACCATCTTATTTGGTTCATTTCAAATGCTTCTGTGCCAGCCAGAGTTAAAGACATATACTCCGATTTTATCTACGCAAAGGCTTTGAGCTCTGCCTTTATTTTCTCGATGGCTCTATGGAAAACATGATGCCCTCCTAGAATGATCTTTTTTGCCTGGCTGGTTTTCAATAACAGAAATCTGACATGGGATAATCTGAGGAAGAGAAATTGGCATGGTCCTAGCAGGTGTTCGATTTGCGAGTCAGAAGAGGAGACAAATCTTCACATGTTTTTTCAATGCATCTCCTCATAGAAAATCTGGTATGAGCTTTCTATTTTATTTGATTTTCCTCGCAATGTCTTTGCTTCTGTTCATGCAGCCTTTCAATGGTGGTGTACACAATGCGAGTCAAGGAGCCCTCTTCTTGTCATCATGATTTGGTGTGCTTGGAAGTGGCGGAACAATAAAATTTTCAGAGATTCCAAGGTTCCTTATAAGTCCATTTTGCATTGTGTCAGCTCAATTTTTTATTATGTTTCAAGCATACAGGCCTAAAACTTTGGGCACAACCACTTCTCTTTTCTTTTGATTATAATGATAAAGCATATGTATCCATGAGTACTGTCTCTCCTCATCTTGTTCCATCTGCTCTTTTTTCTCTACAGTCTCCATATTATGCAATGTTATGTGTCACTCATCCCATATGCTTCCTCTCAATGATGTCTTGATATGGAGCTGCTCAAGTCATCCATATGTATCCAATTATGGTTTTTTATATTGACTTAATATAATCTATGATGCTTTTTCTTCTGAAAAAAAAAAGGTTGTCCCAACTTGGCCTTTAATATTGATTCAAAAATAAAAATCCTTTGGTGCATAAGATCAATCACAATCAAGTGCGAAGAGACTTCACTTGCGCAAACATTATCTGGTGAGAAAAACCTTGTAGAAAATTGATTTAATTCGGAATTTGGGACCCATTAAATGACACTACTAAAGAGGAAGTATCACTAGGAAATCAAGCTCAATAATTGAGTGTAGACTTATCCACGAATTTAGCGTTAGGAGGGGTGAATATTCGAATAATGTTTTGAGGGAATCACTTAAGAAAAATCATTTAGGAGGGGCGAATTTTCGAATAATGTTTTGATGGAATCACTTAAGAAAAATCATTAAACAAGTGCGAAATATACCATATCCAAGAGGGTATAATTTAGATATCATATAATATTTAGAAATTGAGGCAAGGGAATAATGCGATTAGGTGAAAGCATGGCCCAATTTTGAGATCTATGTAGAGGAATGATCTTCGCACGGTTGAAATTTTGAGGAAATAAAAAAGTTCTCAAAGAGTAATGAAAGACCAATTAGGATGGTACGACCAATTTAAAAATTGAGACCCACTGATAACAAAGTTAGTGGGATGAGGGTCCAGTTTTCCATGTGGAATGATTCCCGATTAAAGAGTAAACTCAAGAAACATAAGTGAATAACCGGCCCAATTGTTAGTGGGAGGCCAATTTAAAAATTGAGACCCGCTGATAACAAAGTTAGTGGGAGGAGGGTCCAATTTTCAGCTTGGAATGATTCCCGATTAACGAGTAAACTCTAGAAACATAAGTGAATAAGCGGTCCAATAGTCAGTGGGAGGAGGGTCCGACCTGCCACTTGGAATGGTTCATAATTAAAGAGTCAACTCAAGAATAATTATAGAGTCAACTAAAGAAAGAAGTGAATAAGAGACTCAATTTAAGGATAAGGCCTAATTGAGATATTGGGAATGAAAATGTTCCAGCCATATAAAGAAAAAACCAATGTTTTCTAACTCATAAAATTCCAAAAGAGAAAAAATAATGCAACAAAACATGACAACATGACAACAAATTTAATTTTATGAGTCAATGAAAGAAATAATGCAACAAAGCACTAAAGAACTGATATTTATTTAAAATATGAAAGAACGAATCATATTCTAATGAAAAAACCAGGGCTTCATGTTGCATCCAAGGACTGGGAATTATGAAAACAAATTAATGAAATTAAATAAATAAGTTCAATGAGATTAAAACATATAATTTCCTGAAATTTATTAAAAGAAACATTGAGTTATCCCTTTTTTCTCAATATAAAGTGCTTATTATGATGACACTTCTAATACAAATAAAAAAATTATGTTTGAAAAAAACACATGCACATATTTGAAAGCCCAACATGATACATAATTAGGTTCACGAAACCCAAATAAATTATTAAGATAAACCAATTCCTTATTTCCAATTCCTCTATCTTCTAACAATGATCTTATGGAATCAAGTATTTAATGATATCTTTCTTCAATCATATTGCATATATCATCATTCAATAGATTTGATGAAGTATTTGAACATAAAATTAAATTAATTTACTACACAAATGACAAGAAAATGCATCTAATTAAACTTAAACAACTAGTTCGAGAGTTTTGTCAAACATACAAGTCTTCAATTTTTAATAGCACGAATTTACTTAACCAATTTAGAAAAAAATAAATTGAATGACTATTTGAACTTCAGGTTAATATTAAGTATAAAAAATTATTAATTCATACATATCATCGATTATTCTCTAGAATTTATATAGAATTATTTAAAATAAATATAATTAATTTCCCTAAACACTTTATACAGAAACACTTCAACAAAAAAGTTGATACACAACTCCTTATATAAAATTTTAGTATAACATCTTTATATAACAATATTAACTTTGAAATTACTCTATTTAAATTAAATTCAATTTTTCCCTACTTATAATTAAGTTTCCATTAATATTTTTTAAATGCAGAAAACTAATCTCATTTTTGAAAAATTACCATTTAACTTCACAGCCACATTTAGTTTCACTTGCAGTCTTGCACCAAATTTTCAAATTCAATTTTATCCATTTTGATATTTAAAACAATATTGAGTGACTAAATATTTATATCTGGTTTCTAACATTTTTAAGTAAATTTCCAAAATTTCAATATCTTAAACCGTTATATCGTATTTTAGAAGGTAGATTTTGAAAATTTGGAATCGTACTTGCTATTTCTAGATAAAAATTATATCTAAGAGTGAGAAACATCCAATATTCTTAGTGAACATGCCATCGATGCTCAACAACATTAAAATTTAGGAAAAATGAATTCTTATCTCATTTTTAAAGGTATTTAAAAATTCAAACTCTAGCAATCTCTCTTGCTATTTTTCTCTTAACATCTTTAAGAACAGATAAAGTGTGCGTCACATGTGCATAGACATTAAAAATAATAATAAAAATGATATAATAGATTTACCAAGATTGATTGCCACTAATTCTTTAACGGTGCATTAATAAAAGAACACTTTTTGTTTTAAGTTTTATTATTACCAACCCATCGAAACTAGAAAATTAACTTCCACCATCTCACTTCCGGTCACATGTTACAAATTGGGTTTAATTGAATGACACGGTATTTAATGTGGGTTATACAACTTCACTATTATTACGTGGGTTTTTCTCTAAAATCAACTCCCCTCTCTACTTACCTATAATCTTTGTGAGCCACAAGATTATATGTTAGATGATTGCAAAAATTTCAGCGGTTAGATTAAAGTAGTTACAAAGTGGTTACAAATTCATTGCAGAAACTATTGGCTTCAAACTGGTCATCTACTCCTGCATTGAATTCCGTTATTGAGATTCAATCTGAATAGAATTGAGTGCGTGCAGATCTGTTCATTTGACCCAATTAGCTATTGCCGATGTGAAGTGGGTTCATCATGATTCACAACCCAGATTCATAAGGACGCTGTCTGAAGCTGATTTGCATGACCCATTGCCTAATGCTTGTTCAAGCAGGGAGAGGGTAAGGAGGGGTTCTGGTTCTTTGGACCTCTATTCAAGTAGGTAGAGGGTAAGGAGGGGTTCTGGTTCTTTGGACCTTAATGAAAGTCCCTTTACAAAAATTCTCTAGAAGAGGATTTTGATACTCCAATTTCAATTGCGTTTCAGAGCCTTGGAGAATCTCCAGAAAAAATCATGGCAGTCAGTGGAACCCATGGAAGTGAGGGGCCCTTTGTCTCTGGAAGGAGGATTGAGAATTGGACAAGTGATAGGATATATAGAGGTTCTGGATTGGCTTTGGTGTGCGACAGGGCTATTGTTGGATCTAAGAATGAGATGGAGACGTGTTCTGCTAATGGAGGATTTGGTGGTGAAAATGAATACCACAAATCATTCGATGAAAATAGGGATGAAAATGTTATAATAGTCAGCACTGGGGCGTCTGGCTTGGCTGCCGCAACATGCCCTACATACCTCGGAATTTCTAGTCTCGTTCTGGACAGGGATTTTTGCGTGGGGTTCCTATGGAAAAATCAAACATACGATCAGGGGATGCTGCAGGGCAACAAGCAAGATGCCAACCTTCCTCTCATGCCCGTTCCTGATGAATATCCTATGTTCCTTACCAGGGACCATTTTGTTTCCCACTTGGAAAAATATGCTAGAAGATTTAATATTTGTTGGAACTACTACACCTACATGCAGACTCTCAGTTAGAGCATGCAACTACATGCAACTGCATGCATACTCTTAGTTAGAGCATGCAACTACATGCAACTGCATGCATACTCTTAGTTAGAGCATGCAACTACATGCAACTACTACACATCTACATGCGGAATCTTAGTTAGAGCATGGGATTGCATGCAAGATTCCTTTTGCATGATTTACTCCTTGATTTGCTCCTTCTTTAACTCCGCAACTGACTAGTTATCTCCGGAACTTGTTGTAGGTGTTGAGTCTTCTCATTGATCACCACTATAGTTCACTACCTTGGGATCTTCACCCAGTAATGCTATATAATGAGCATTGTAACATATTTTCTATGAATCATTCTTTTCTTCTTTCAATTTTCTTTTAATGTTTTTGCTCTGCAAAGCTGTGTGTTCAACCTTTACTAGCTAGATTCATCTGTGCAGGTTTTCTAACACATTTACATGGTATCAGAGCCCACAAGTTGCTAGATAAAAGGCGCACCAGTACTTTATTTTGCAGGTATTACAGCTCGGAGATCGAAGATTGACAGAAAAATGGAGTTTCCCAAAGCATCGATCCTAACACCGTACAACTATCACGAATGGAAGGACCAAATGGCTCGATACCTTCGTCAAAAAGGGTTGTACAGGATTACCATGGCTACAGAAGTGGAACCCACTTCAGCCATAGAGAAATCCAAGCATCTCAACCGTATGGATGAGACCCACGGATCCATATGCATGTGCATCTCTCCAGAGTTGCAGTTTCATCTATCTGCTTGCAATACTCCCAATGAGATTTGGAAAAAGGTTGAAGATCTATACGGGAAACAAGATGAGATGAAAGGACATATGCTCGAAGTGGAGCTACTATCATTGGATCCACGGAACTATGATAGAATTCAAGACTTCTTCACCAAATATAATGATCTATTGCTGCAACTCAAGGGTTGTGGAATTGACAAATCCAAGGAGAAGAGTCGCCAAATTCTCTCTATTATGTCAAAGCTCGGACCGGAATACTCCGTCTTTGTGTCTACATTTCATTCAGTAAGGCTCGCAACAGGTAAATCCTATACTATGCCTTCTCTCCAAGAATTTATGGAGTCCCTTATTTTTGAGCAAGATAAACTCATTGGCATGGGGAAAATCAAGCCTCCAAAAGCGCATGCACTTGCTGTGCATGATAGCAGCCACAATAAACATCACAGATCTGATTCAAGTCAGAAAAATCAGCAGCAAAAAGACAAGGGAAAAGCGGATTCCCATCCAAAGAAGGAAGGGTACACCAAGCCCTTCAATGACTCCTCCGGCTGGAGAAATGAGAAATGGAAGAAATGAAACAGATGCACCTACTGTCAAAGAGGATTCCATCCAAAATCCTCTTGCATGAAGAAACAAATTGACCAAATGGCAGAAATCCTTCAGAAGCACAACCTTGGGGATCACATCCCTCAGGGCGCCAAGAAGAAAACTGAGGATCCGCCACACGGGAGAGGTAATAATTTTCATGCTTTAGCTGCAATTAATTCTTCTCCTGATGCATGGATTATAGATTCTGGTGCATCACATCATATGGCTGCTGCAAAGGAAGTCTATTCCTCTTTGGATGCATGCAAAGGACCTCCCATCCTCATGGGAGATGACTCACCTATTGAGGTCACCGGAAAAGGTAGAGTGAAACTTTTACATGGAAGCTTTGAAGATGTGCTTCATGTTCCAAAACTTTCGGTAAACCTTCTTTCAGTTTATCAGATCACTCATTCCGGCACCGGAAAGAGAGTGGAATTCACTCCAGATGCAGTAAACATATATGATCTACATACCAGTGCCCAAAATTGCAACTGGTGAGTTAAACAATGGAGCCAGATTGTATACATTTTCTGAATTTATTGAATCTGAATCCTCTTTATTGCTTACACATGCTGATGATAGTAGTAGGCTTTGGCACGAAAGGTTCGGTCACTTAAATTATAGGTATATGCAGCAGCTAAGCAAGAATGAGATGGTGGAAGGCTTGCCAAATATCAGTTCTCCGAAGGAGTTTGTGAAGGATGTGTTCTTG